>CM029380.1:3189242-3239242 GCA_017165825.1 Hepsetus odoe | reverse complement strand
AGGACCGCAAGCATAAATATTTCCATAATTGCCTGACAAGGAAATTACATGGTAAATGCACTAGGCTGGATGATAATACGGAGCATACTGTTGTCCATGATGATGTCCCAATTTCACTGGTGCAACAAATAAGAGTCATTTCCTAAAAAGCACATGGAATAAATAAACAAGTACTGGAGACTTATTACACCACTGCACTTAGCGACCGAGTAATGATTAGCGCCACAATAGCACGCCTCGCCGCGAAATGCAGTTGGCTGCATTCATGGCTGCAATTCAATGAACGGAATCGAAATGAAGAGAGCACAAGAACTGCGCTGTATTTCATTACGCGGCGTCTTTCATCTCAGTATGAAATTTTCTCCCGCTCGTCTGAATTCTCTGGACAGAAAACACGGTACGTTAGCGTACGTTTTCAAACCCTTCATCAGTTTGCAAATCCTTTCCTGCAGTCTCCAGGAATCTGCAGCATCCCGTTTGCTTTCCTGAGCCCACCACTACAGCTTTTAGGGTAGAGGCTTCTGTGCACTTCTGCTTCTTTATTCAACAACCAGGCCAGAAGTTCACAATCAACATGATCAGGTGGTCGTTTGTCGTGTTGGGATTGAAAAGAAGGATATATTACATGGTTTGGAAATATGAGTGGCTACTTTAAATCCAATAATCCATTGATTAAAAGATCATCAAATATGGTACTGTGCATGAGCTGCCCCTTGTTTTTTTCTATTCAGCTAAGGAATCACCTTGTTGGTGCAAAAATACTATTTCACGCCAGTCAATCGGTCTTATCTTTGGCATATTGAGTAGATTAAAGGAAAGAAACAAATGTTTCACTGAGACGGGCTGCAAAGTGCCTGATGATACGAGGGGGATAGATAAAGAGCTTTTTGTGGTGAGTGATGAAAGGAAACGTGAACACGTAGTGCAAAAGTCTTCAGCCATCCCTCATTTCTTTGGTAGGAAAATGACACAAAAGGTGATTTATTGCAACGGGTATAAATAATATGCACATAAATGCAGGATTTGGATAATTCAGTTAGTATGACCACCATCGTCTGGAATCATCGGCTCCTGGTTCTTCACTGCTTCATGTCTTAAGTGGGACGCTTTGTTCTGCTTGAAGGTTCAGAGGTAGATCACAGTGTGGATTAACCAACACAAAACTATCAAACTGCTCAGGTACAGAGACTGGACTGAAAATGAGAGACAACAACACTGTCCTTCAGGAAGATCTGGAGAACTGCTCAGGAGCAGAGACTGGACTGAAAATGAGAGACACAACACTGTCCTTCAGGAAGATCTGGAGAACTGCTCCTCAACAACACAATAAAAATAGAAGAAAGTCTTTTAAAGCAGGAAGAAATCAGGGAGAAAATGATGAAATCAGAGGTGGCTCAAAACTTTTGCTCAGTACTGCTTATTGAGCTTAAGTGTTGAGCTTCAATCTCTCCAATCACTTCGCTGGGTTCAAAGGAGCTGCCGTCACTCCAACTCAAAGATATTTAGAGGTGAAAATGAAAGTGACTATTGGTTATCGTGAATTCACACCGTAGCACACAATGAGCCTTTGAGATATTAACCCATCACACTAAAGTGCAGCAGTGGGCATCTATATCCAGTGCCGGGGAGCAGTGATGGGGACAGTACCTTGCTCAAGGGTATCTAAGGACAACCTGCTGGTCTGGGATTCGAACCCATGACCCTCTGATCATGGGGTCTAGTCCCTAAACACTAATACACCCCTGCCCCAAATAGTGCTACATCACTCCAACTCATCACAAAAGCATTAAGTGGTTAAAAAAAAAAAAAGATTGAAGTGCTTTATTTTGCATTCTTTGTCACCCAGCACAAAACTGCCACAAAGGCACGTGGTACGATCGCTTGCCCCTCTTAGAAGCTGTCAGTTTCACACAGCCAACATATTCATTGTTTATTTACTGCTTTTCAAACGCATTTGTGCTGACCAGCACAGAAGAGCGAAGGAGACGGAGAGTTTTTCATTCCCTTTAAAATCATTTGATTAGTGTTAGGTTTTACAACTTCAATTCATGCAGGCTTTTCAAATCTTTTTTGGTTCTTTTTCCCTTTCTGGCAGAAAAGAAATGACTTTAAAGGCTTCCTGGATTATCGTTGCCTCCAAAAAAAAAAGTCCTAAAAGGCTATGAGTCATTTTTTCATTTGATTATGGCTAAGCTCGGTTTTAAAGATTGCCTCGATTAATCATCAGCATAATTACTAGATTACTCAATTGTTATCATGCACATGTTTAGTAGTAACAACTCTTGCCAAGGGCAGGCTGTTTGAGGTAATGAAGCATCCAGAGCTTTTGGCAGAAGTCATGTTAAAGGCGAGGGAGAGGCTTTGAGAAGAATGGCGTTGTAGGACCGTGAGCCATATATTCACACCCGGCATTCAAGGTCCTTTTAGGACAATAGCAAGTCACACACCCAAGAACAGACTGCAGCGAATGACATGTTGTGGTGAGCAAGTCTTCCCTTTCTATAGCCTGCAATACTGAAGGCTTGAGTCCTGCAGGATGACCAGAACATCCCAGCATGACTCACGATGGAGTGCGTGTCCAGATATTTATGGCCACGTATGTTTATTTTCTCATCTCTTTCTTAATTTCTGATTTCTTGATGCATGTTTACAAAGCCATCACGTGTGCCTCTCTGTGAGGATTTGTGTTTCAATGACTCAGTCGTTGGACTGATTAGAGCCAGCCTGAATAATTTTGGTGGCAGTTTAAGCCATTACGTAACATCATCAAATCCTTCAGATGTTAACGTGCACACGGCCCAGGAGAGCCAGGCAACGACAGGGCCTCTTCTGTCAGCGAAGATAAAGAGGAGGGTGCTGGGCTCAGGCGGGCCTGAGAGTGCAGGTGGGCACTTTATCAGCGATTCTCATGCTGAGCTTCACTGAAATAATTACAAACAAACTGCAACACCCACCTGGTAAATAAGCCTAATTCACCGTGACTGACGACATTTTCATTCTGGGCAAAGAACGGAAGCGCTACTTTCAACATTGCATTTTAGTGAGGATGAAAACTCCAGCCTGGCGAGCATTTTCCACACAAATTGCTTTTCAAAAGACCTGCAATCATTTTGCTGCTTTTAACCAACTGTATGTCAGAACTTGCCTAATATCAAGCAGTTCCCACTCGTTCCACCAGCTCCACAAGAAGGTGTGTTGCTAAGCAGCAGAGTCTTTAAGTCCTTTAAGTTGTGAGGTGGGGCATCCTTGGATCAAACTAGCTTGTCCTGTCCTTCGATGCTGAGATCCGGGGGCACCCTCTGCATTTAACCCAACACGCTCAAGTGCTGCAGTCATTTACGACGCCTGGGGAACAGTGATGGGGATGGTACCTTGCTCCAAGGTTCCTCTGGGTAAACTATCAGTCTGGGACTCAAACCCGCAATCTTCAAATCATGGGTTCTAACCACTAATCCACCTTTGGCCTTAATGGTGCTACATCACTCCAGCTCCTCACAAAAGTGAAATGTTTAAAAACTCCAGCCTCCCAAGCGTTTTCCATATTTTTGATGCCTTCATCCAACTGCATGTCAGAACCGGCCTAATAGTTCCACCAGCTCTGACTCCACAAGAACATGCACTGTGGATCAAACTAGCTTGCCCAGCGCAGATGCTCGATGCAGAGATCCGGGGAATTTGGAGGCCAGATCAACACCTTGAACTCTTTGTGATGCTCCTCAGACTAGTCCTGTTTGCAGTGTGGCTGCATTATCCTGCAGAAAGAGGCCGCTGCCTTTAGGGACTTCCGCATGAATGCCAAGACCCAAGGTTTCTCAGCAAAACATTGCCCAGAGCATCCAGACACAGGAGCAGTTTCTTCCCTCAGGCCATCACCCTCATAAATATGACAGAAATGACCAACGCTGTTTTCTGATATGCCACTCCTGTTACACAATCATTGGAAATTGATGCATGACCCCAGCGTTTTTTGGGGCAGCGGTGTTTTAGTGCTTAGGGACCTCACCCCAGAATCAGAAGGTCATGGTTTCGAATCCCAGACCAGAATGTTGCTCTGAGGTACCCTTGAGCAAGGTACCGTCCCAATCACTGCTCCCCGGGTGCTGGATATAGCTGCCTATACTGCACGGTGTGTTTGAGTTAAAAATGATGCACATAACTGTTATTACTATCTCACAAATATGACGTAATACCATTGTTTGTTCTATCACACATATATGATGTGGTACCGTGTTTAACACTGTTACACACATTTATGTACATTTCTGTACAGTTGCTTTATATTATGTGTACACTGTGTGCAGACTGTCTAGCACTAGATCAACCAACAGCCAATAAGTGGCCAATAAATCTTATTCTGATCTAACTTACTGTGCTTGCCTTCTTCTTCCTGATCTCATCTCTAATCCAGGCAGGTCATGCAATCCTAACTCTACCCCTAAACCTAACCCTAAACCTAACCATAACCCTAGGTCATCCACAGACTTATTTCAAAAGGATTTAGTGGATCTTCATCGTTCAGGTGAGGGTTATCACTCTGGTACATGATGGTACAACTCTTTGGAAAATTGAGTAGATTCGATTTTAAAAATAGGAACAAATGTTTTAGCGCTCTAGACTGCAAAGTGTCTAAAGATGCAAGGTTCTAGATAAAATGGTTCCACACACTCAGCATTCAGCATCTAATACCCTGATCATCTGGAATCATCTGCACCTGTTTCTTCACTGCTTCACATTTAAGTTAGATGCCATGTTCTGCTTGAAGGTTCAGATGTAGATCACCATGTGGATTAACCAACACAATCAAACTGTTCAGGTACAGAGACTGGACTGAAAATGAGAGACAACAATACTGTCCTTCAGGAAGATCTGGAGAACTGCTCAGGTACAGAGACTGGACTGAACATGAGAGACAACAACACTGTCCTTCAGGAGGATCTGGAGAACTGCTCAGGTACAGAGACTGGACTGAAAATGAGAGACAACAATACTGTCCTTCAGGAAGATCTGGAGAACTGTTCCTCAACTATACATTAAAAATGCAAGCAAGTGTGACTCTTTGGGAGCAAAATGTGAAGAAATGAAGGATGGCTTAATACATTGGTACAGTCTATGAATAACAACTTCAACAGATACATACTGCATGTGACCCAATTTTGGACAAATAATATTAACCCACTGTCTGCAAAAGATCTGAAAGTTGTCATGACTTCTTCCTGGGGGGCATGAGAGTTTTAGATGGGAAGTGTCAAATAGTCGTAGATGAGTTATTTTACTAAATCCAGCATAGTATGATGACAGCATTGCCTCCCTCGATGATCAATGAACAAACTCATCACTTTATGTACACACAGACTGCTCAAATATTCATGACAAACAAGAAAATGAGGTCAGGCTCCCAGCAGACAAAACCAATACATTTCACTGCCATGTCTTAATTAACCAGCACAAATGAGTCGGCTGCTTACGGCCGTGCAGCAAAGCCCCAATGTTCATCTCCAGGAGTGTGTTGCTTTGACATAAACACAAAATTATACTGGGGGTTGGCAGTGCCGGCGCATGTACAACCAACAAATTACCTGTGTTACAACGATGCCAAAATTGCTCCTCATCAGGATTGAGCAGCATCATAGCTGAATGCTGCTTGAGTAGGGCAAACAGTGCTGCAGTCAAGTAGTGCTCGGGATTGCTTGAATAAGAGATTATTAACAGACTGGAGTTCAAATTCATCAGAGATTAATCAGAATCCCAGTTTTGTTTTCAGCATTCAATGGCGAGGTCTCATTCACTGCCTGTTTGTGCAGAAGCACAAATCACTTTTTATCAAACGAATCACATTTCTGGCACATTATGCTGAGCGTCCTGACCTTCTCAATGTTCCATGAGGCATGATGACAAAATAAGACGTTCAAACGACCTGAAAACCGGAGGCTCAAGAAGACTGTGAATCGTAGATCACTGCTAATCCCTCCAGCCGTTCACTCTAATCACTATTAATTGTTCAAAGTTCTGCTTTTCAAATCCCAAGTAAGGTTTCGATTCTTTGAATCGATGTAGAGGACTCGGTGAAGCAGTGCCTTGGGGAACTTACAGTTCGACCAGTTGCAGGTGCTGGAAGAGCTGCCAGGAAAGAGTGGAGAGTGGATTCTTGGACAGATTTCTGTAAGGAAAAGAACAAAAACAAAATAATTAGGTACAATATTCTCAAGCAGGCTTCTGCTAACATGCTTTTACTCAAAAAGTTAGAACCCTTGGTTATTCCGAGGCAATGCTTGCAGGGACCCCTTCGTTAGAAACACATGCCTGGTTGGTACACTTTGTAGGTGGGCAGCATCTTTTCTTCTGTGTATAACTTGAGTTAGTCATCCTCTGACCTGTCATCAGTGGTCAGCTTCTGAACACATGGCCAGTATGAGCTGGATCTTTGCTATTCTCAACCCTGGGGTGACAGTGACACTGTATCTGCTGCATTCATGCCAGAGCAGCAGCAACATGTTGGCATCATGCTATTTTAAGTCCACCATCCAGACAATATCTGAAGCCCTGTGGTGGCCGTTTTCTCTAAATGAATAGTGTTAAATGGGGCTAAATGCTATTAATACTATTAGCAATTACAAGCTCACCTATATGGTGTTGCTGATAAATGAGTGTAAAATGTTTAAATGACTTTACAACCAACACTTAATGCTGCTGGCAACTTTACAAGAAAGCCTGAGAGATTGGCCGGGTTTGAGAAATGATTGTTTATGCCTGCAAACATCCAAAAGTAGGAGCTCTTTTTTGGTTTTCTAATAATTTCATGTTATATTTGGGTTTCTCACCTTTTTATTGTACCCTGTAAATTGGTTTTAACACCATTTTCAATGCATCTAACTCCAACTGATGTTTCGGTCTGTAGAACTGAAGTAATCCAGTGAGACCCTGCTCACTATAGGCCAAATCGCATTTCACCCCTTGCCCCTACCACTCAGCCCTACCCCTCCATTTTAAAAATTCATATTAAGGGTTAGGGCGTCCCAAGCCTGGATGGGATCAGGGTGTGGGGTGAAGTTTCATGCCCACGTTGTCCTAATTTTTTGAAGAAATTTCAGAGAGTGGCTTCAAAGGCATGATGGCTGTGCAAGCAGCCAACGCAAATGTTTTTATCTGTCTTTAAAGAACGATTGAGATATCATTCTTCTACCTTATTTCAATGTGAGGTTGTGGTCTTTTCTTCATAACAAGCATTAAAATCGCTGGAAATCCTGATGTCTCGTTAATATGCCGTGGCTAGATAGCTAATGTTACATTGGTGTTGATGATTTGGTTGGACAATCCTGGATTCTCCCATATTTCATATCTCATCCCTTCTATTTGATGCCGTAGCGCCATAATTTAAATAAAGTTAAGCAGCAAGGTTGCTGAACTTGAACACTGCACTAATTGGCCATCATTGCAGGCTGGCAGGGTTGCCTAAAGAGCATTACTTGCAAATAATAATCGGGATCTGTAAGGGTTTGTTTTTTTCTAAGGAAGAGTAGATTTCAACCCGTATCTTTTGTAACTCAGTTCCAAGGTGCAAGGGGGATAACAAGGGGTAGGGATAAAAATAAAAATTGGGATTAGGCTACAGTGTTATATCACACTGTCAATGATCCACACAGAACTGGGATCTCAGTTTAGTGTGTATTTAAATTTGAAACTAGACTGAGAATTTGATCTCATCCGAAACACGAGCGTATACCACATAAAAACCATATTCCCAGTTACACCTTAATGCCCCTCATCACCCACAATGTGGGTACTACAGGGATCACAGGGGCCCCTGAATCGGAAGGTCATGGGTTTGAATCCCAGACCAGTAGTTACCCAAACAATGTACTGCCCCCATCACTGCTCCCGTGAGCTGGAGACAGCTGCCCCATGCTGCACGGTATATGGGTGAACAGTAGAGGATGCATTTCGTTGTGTCTCACTGTGTGCTGTGCCGTGTTTCACAATGACAGTCACTTTCACTTCACTTCAGAAGGACAATGGCCCCAAGTTAGTAAGTGCACTTCGTTTTTCATGCAGTCATTTCATGTGCATGAGCCAATGCACTGCTGAAGGAGTTAACGTGATCCAGGCAGGCTTTATGCAACAGGAAATCAGGGACGGCCTCCATGGCTGCCAAGAAGAGCTGAGAGAAAGGGAGCAGCTGCGAGGGACGGGGGTCGCTCCGCCAACTCAATAAGGAGAACTCGAGCGCCTCGGAGTCGACAAATTCAAGAGGCAATGAAAGACTCAAGGTTATAAAAGCCAGACAAAGAGCTGGCCTGGGACTCATAAATGGCTTCTAACCAGTAAAACCAGGGTCACGCATTGTGTAAGGGGGCATTAGACTCAATCTGTGAGTTTGAAAGAAAGATGGACACTCGTGGAGCAAGAGCTTACACGTTGGACAGGAATGGAAGACATTACAAATATATTGAGCAAGCAATAAAGGAATCACAGCACCGATATGAGGAAGATGTCCATAGGAAGAGCTGAGATTCTTTAACCCGATGTAGATGTAAATGGCCTCCAATAAAACTAACACTCTAAACTTCGGCCTCTAAACTTTGAATTCCAGCCTCCGGAAGTGCAAATCTTAAGGAAGGGAAATTTTGTCCTATTCTTTTACAGGCTCATAACACTCATAAAATCATAACAGCCAGTCTTTTTATACTGCTGGCGTGCTGCAAAACAAGTGTTCGGCATCACCGTTCTGACCAAAGCTGAATAAGGCATGCCTATTTCCCTCGTGAATACAGCGAGGCACTGCATCCTGAACAAAGGTACTCTGATCTAAACAGACGGGCCAGATTGCGAGACATAGAATAAAAACAGATACGATCAATTAATCCATTTAAATACATCACAGGAAGATACAGTATGTGTGTATCAAGCTGCACGATAACACCACAGGCTTTTGACCTGTGCACACAAAAGGCAAATTCAAATGTGACCTTTCCGGTGAAGTTCAAACTGCTGACGCTAAATTTGACTCGGTTGAGCGAACAAACAATGTGCACTAGGGGCCAAGCGGCGGCGCAGGTCCTCCGGAATAGGCTCCGGAGTGTTTAAGAGACCGGGGTGCTATTGATTTATCACATCTGGAAGCCTTTTAATGCAGCGGCTGAGGGAGGAAGTGATGGTGTCTTTGGAGAAGCTATTTTGACTACATGACCGGCTCATTCTCAGGGTCGTTAGGAACTCTTATGAGTTTTATAACAAGCACAGCTCACTGCCGAGGCCTGTAACCATGGCAACAGGCTCTCTGATGCTAGTTGATGCAGTAGGAGGGGTTCTGTTGGCTCGGCGCGGTCTCTAGTGTCATCACCCCCCCCCCCCCCCCACCACCACCACCGGCGCTCTCTTTCACACTCGTACACTCTCCTCATGAAGTCGAGGTTGATTTTTTTGTTTTTTTGATTCAGTCCGACGGTCACTAATGACCTGAATTTCCATAAATTCTCTCATTGAGATTGATTTTGCTCTCTCACATACCATAAAGCAGCAAGTGACTCGAGACCAGCAAGTGGCCGCTCCTGTATGAATCCCGAGCGGATATTTTCAGGTTGAAATGGCACTAATGTTTAAAAATGCGACTTACAAGGCATCACTTACGCCGCCTGTATGATGATATTTATTATCATTCTGATAAATGACATTCCAGCCTTCTTTTCTGAGCGTATCATGATATCGTCAGTACTTGACCAGCAGTGTGTTTCAATTTAACTGGATTTTGTGCAGTGCAGTGTGTAATCTGAGGATGAAAAGCATCGTATTCATATATTTATGGCACTGCTGGATATAAGATGGCCTTTTGAATTCAAATAATCATCATATAATATTCTATATTCAGCGTCACTGAGCTGCACTACTTCATTAACATTTTCCGAATATTTAAATGCAAAGGTCTTGCATATTATCCAAAAATCACTGCTTTGTATCTCCTTAAATTACATTAAAGGAACCTTACGTGAACAGCCAAAGAGCTTTTAGACTTTTAAACCATGATGTCTTTGTAAAAGCACCACCCGGCGGACGTTGCAGTTCTTACTAAAAACCGCCGGTACATCGGCACAGACGTGCACTGCTGAGCTGAAAGTACAACAGAGCTATTTCTAACAGAAGAGCCTTTGGGTAGTCAGCTTTCCCTTCTTCCTGTCACATCCTCACACCCACACATTGTGAAGGCATTCTGCTTTTTTTCTTTTCCTCCGACCAGCCGACATGTTACTGTAGGTTCATTGAATCAGCTCTTTCCAGAGATCAAGGCCAGTCTATCAGGAAAGAAAAAGAGGGTGACTAAGCAAGAAAAGTCATCTGAGGCGTCTGAACCTCAAACTACCAGCAAAGGAGACAACGGCTCCCCGAGCCATCTTCCAGCTGGATAAGTTTAACCAGAGGATAGTGCTGGGCCATGCTGATAAAACTCAACTCGCACGATTTCTAAATATATCCCAGTATCAGATGACGCTTTTGTTTATATTAATAAAATGAACGAACCTGTGCTATGGAAGGCTTACATGGAACAGTTCATTAACAAGCGTCCTGGACACACCCTGAACTGGACGCCAGTTTATTGCAGGACAGACATACAGATGCACACCTACAGGCAATTTAGCCTCTCCAATCCATCTGACGTGCAGAAGGGTGTAGTCATACATCCAGCACCCAGGGAGCAGTGCCACAGATGGTACCTTGCTTGAGAGTACTTAAAGGGCACTAACTGGTCCAGGGTTCGAACCCATGACCTTCCGATCCTGGGGCCTATTTCCCTAATTCCTAGGCCACCACTTCCCCAGACACTACAGTTGTTGCACCAGCCCTGATGTACGTCACACGGCTGTTTAAATGTGAGAGAAATGAACCGTAATGATTTTAAAGAATTACACTCTTACGAGCATTGAGAAACCTTTGAGTTCATATGATCAAATGTCCAATCTTGTTTCCTGTTTGGTTCATTTGTGCAAAGCACCTGTATATTTTAAGATCTGCACTTTAAAAAGGTCACCCCCACAAGTAAAAAGCCAGAAAAAAAGAAAAGGAATAATTAAATACATGTGGGTGGAATGTAACTGGCGAATAAATTAATTTGGCATCAGACATGAAGAGCCATCCTGAATTTAGGGGCCCACTGAATACTGAAATTGAAAAACCGAGAGTGCGGCAGAGGGATGGCGGCATAATCGGGCCAGAGCCATTTGAGCCTAAATGGTAACAACCTGTTTCCACTGCTGCTAAAATCCCAATTAAGACATATTCAGTAAGTGAGAGTTTATGAGAACTGGGTTTATTGCAGCCCGGCTCACAATGCATTGTCGTTAACTGGGAGAGAACCAATTTGTAAAGGATTTATTAAGCATGAATTTATGTTAAATAAGTCGTTTAAATACAAACTGCAGTTCAGCGCAAGTGGGGGATAATTTGCCTCGTAAAAAACATCCATGAAAACAGATTTAAGGAGGGTGGTGGTAGCCTAAGGGTTGGGTATTCGGCTGCGGACCAAGAGGTCAGGGGTTCGAGTCTGGAACTATCCCGTTTCAAGCGGCTCTGTTGTCACTGAGCAATGTGCATCACTCTGGATAAGACCATCCGACCTGTGCTGCAAATGTAAATGCAGCCAAGAAATCTCAAGATTATGGTTCTTTCCTGCAATCACTGCCTCGTTATAGATCTGTGACACGTAGCGGAACCATCAGTCACACATGCTACAATAAGACTTTGATCACAGGCCCATTTGCTATCGGTTTGAAGGCGGCCATTCGTTTTACTGACTGTGAAGTCAAGAGGGACACATCTCCAATACTGCTCTTTACTCGTGGCTTAACGACAAGGCCAGCAAGCCATCACTTGACTCAAAGCTAATTATAAGATTGAGCCATTGGGGCACTCTGTTATTGGATATATAGACTGAGCACTGGATATAAAAATGATGAGGATTTTTTTAATGCAATAAGAAAGAATAAGTGCCGCCTTGTATAAATGAATCAAAAAAATCATGGGGGATCTCAAGGGGGATCAAATACAGATGTTTTCAACAGCATCACCTACTAGATAAGCTACTGTGATGAGTCCAGAGTGATTGAGAAGAATGCCGTTGAGATGACGATAACCACCAAAATTTTAGATGCATACGTCATCCATGTTCATTTTAAAACGTCAGTCCGAGCGGGGTGGAAGAACGAGGGCCCAACTCTTCATCACAAGGTTTGTCATTTAACCATCATTGGTTAAATAAATAAATGTTAAGCTCTAGTATTGCTCAGTAATTACATATTCATCCAGGCATACTAATAAGTGTTACCTAAGACTTCCTTTGATCCCTGTTAAGGACAATCACTACCCACGCATCTGCATTTCAAACGAGAGGAAAAGAATAGACTCTTTTTTTGCCACTTTTTACGGAGGCTGTTCTGCAGCAGCAACCTGATGATACGCACTAAGATTTACACCACTGCTCTACACTTTTACTAACAATCCATCACACTGTTCACTTGCAGGTTATCTCTGCCGTGTTCAGCCAAGAATACTGAGTGCCATCGTTTGACGTGTCAATAAAAAGAAATCAAACATGGCCAACAAACTGTTCATTTGTCCATTTTCATTGACATTTCTGAAGAGCTGTGCACCCGAGATGAAACTTGACTTAGCATGAAGCGGATGGAGGTCAGTTAAGGGGCTGACACTTCAAAATCCACAATATTTGTTTTGTTTCACGAGCAGAGGCCTGGAAGAAGATTGGTTAAGTGGTAGGATACTTGCCTACTGACCTATGAATCAAGAGGTTGCAGGTTCGAATCCTGCCTCTAGCACTACCACCACTGGGTTCCTGAGCGAGACCCTCAAGAACAGCTCCCCTTGAGGTGTTCTAGGGGAGCAGTCCCTGTAGTTAGGCCATGGAAGGTGCTCTGGAGAAGAGCGTCTGCTAAATGTAATGTCAAGCCAAACACATTAGCATAAAGTCACTATTTACTGTATTAAAATCGTAAAATTTTATTCTTATGTTTGGTTTTTATTGAGAAAAAACTGAAATGCCCAGGAAGCGAGATTTTCTGCCCTGATATGGAAGTGATAAACCCACCAAAATCTGAGGATTGACAGTCTGCATGGTGGATGAATGCCACCCTTTTTTTTTCTTCCCACAGAGAAAGCATGCTGCTTCATTTCCAATGGCAGATTTTCAAATGGTAGATTCTGATCGAAGTTAAATGTGCTCAGTTCATGGTTTGAAATTTTACGGCCAATTTTTGAAGCACACACAAGTGAGCAATTGTTTAATGAATGGAGGAGAGAACCGTCACCACTTCTGTCCCTGTTGATAACACAAGAATAATATTTATGGAGCGCTAATGGTGGGATTTTCACCCCAAATTTCTCTCATTTTTGTTCCTTTCGCATTGTGGGATTAATAAATCGACCTGTTCACATGTAATAATAAACCAATTAAAAGTCAAACCAGCTTAAGTGGAACCTTAAACCAATCTGAACCTAGAGTGGGAATAAACCGAACCGAGAAAGCCCCAGATATACGTAACGCTTCTGGAAAAGTCTTATTAGCGATGCACCTACAAATAACCATTTATTGCCAAGTCATTCACAGTCACGGTAGCTCCTTTTTGTGGTTCATATTTTAAAGTGCTTGGATGCTTGAAATCATTCTCCTTTGTTAGCAGGTAATTCATCCATAAAGCTCCGTTCCCAGCCCTTCAAGAACTACACTGAATGGCCATTCAGATTCCTGCGTCCCTCCTAGCCGGCCTAAAAGGGAAATGCCTCTTTTTGCTGTTCAAACACAATGAGGCAAATGATTCAGCAAGCCTAAAGCCTCGTCTGAAACCATTTCAAATCAGCCTCCAAACCCCTCCAAACCAATGCACCAGATCTACGTGACTGTGCTGTGAGTCAGCCCCAAGTTAAACTGCCCACACTGCGTGATTGACAAAAAAATGCTGCCGGATAACCTCCGTGAAGGAAAACACAAAACCCAAGCTTAATTGCCAAGGCCCTGGTTCAAGGGCTGAGGTGGGGTTCCGCTGGGAGATTTCTTTAGCTCGGCTCAGGCTAACTTTTAAAAGCCGCCTCGCCACAGATGCGTCGCACCACCCACTCCGCTGATGCTCCTCTGCCTCTCAATGCGCTGAGGTTGAGTCATACAGCTGTCTATTATTCATGGCTGCAGATACCTGCTTTAAATTTAAAAACAGGACTGATCGTCCTAAAAGGTTTGCCATCGTGTCCCAAAGAGGGAGAGGAAAATGCTATTTTGATGTACAGCATGGACTAATCTGCACTGATGGTTTGTTAAAAGCAGTTTTCCTATTTTAGGGTGCATCTCTGGAACAAACAGTGCTCTCTCCTTCTCCTCCCTCTCTCGGCAGTCCCTACCCATCGCCCTTTCCATCGCTTGTTGATGGCAAAGACCAAATAAATATCATCAAACATAAAACAGGAAAGAGCGAGCGTTTATTTGGTGCAGCAGAAGGGATCAATCATCATCAAAAAAATTAATAAATAAAAATAGAGATACTGCATTAGGGCATTTCAATAAAATGATCCATTTTATACAAATGGTGGACGTCTGATTTTGAAAAAAATAAAGACTGCCGACTGCATAGTCCTGAGCTGAGTCAATGATGAAAGATTTCCCCAGGGCCCAGCTAACTAAATCTATTATTGGAGTGTCAACAAGTGTATATTAATGACGTTACTAAGGCTTAAAACCAGGTCAGTCCTTCCGCAGTACAATGACGTCCAAGAACCTTCTTCAAGGTGGATTTTCTCTAAACTGTCTGTTTATTAGGGCAGAGACGCAGCTTAGGGCAATGTTCATAATGGTACTTTACACCTACATAAGTGACATCTCTGTTCTTCTTTCGGCTGCTACCGTTTAGGGGTCGCCAAAGCAGATCATCCGTCTCCATTTCTTCCTGTCCCCTGCATCTTCCTCCTTCACAACCTCCTCTCCTTGGGCTTCCCCTTCCTCTTTCCTAGCAGCTCCAGCTTCAACATCCTCCTCTCGATATAATCCTCGTCTCTCCGGACCAAACCAAAACAAACTTGCTTCTCTAACTTTGTCTCCAAATAATCCAACCTGATTTGTCCCTCTAATTCTGTCCTTCCTCGTCACCCCAACGAAAATCTCAGCATCTTTAACTCTGACACCTCCAGCTCCGCCTCCTGTCTTTTCATCAGTGCCACCGTCTCCAACCCGTACAACATTGCTGGTATCACTGCTGTCCCGTAATCCTTCCAACTATTCCAGCAAACTTGGCCACTTGGTCTACTTTCATCAAATTCACTCCAGAAAGTGAACGTCTATGTAGTCGTATGTCAGTTGCTTATGTAGACGTCATTGAAAGAATAACTTAAAATGTTAGCCTTGGATTTTGGTTATTCGCTAACACACATTGCTGTACTTTTGAAATCGCTGGAGTGCCATGAAGCTTGAGGCCTGCAACAGACGAAGTCACTTATGACGCATAGACGTTTGTTCTTTCCGCTGTGAGACGTCGAGCATTTCACAATGGGCATGTCAAGATTGAAAATCACTATTCAAATGCTCCTTCCTCAATGGATGGAACTGCCTTTCAATGATTGCAAACGATTGTGAGAGATGACTTCTGAAGGCTGGGCATCATGCTTTCAGATATAATCCTAGCAGGAGAGTTTTAAAAAGGTGGGGGGTGGCACGGTAGGGCTAAGGGAACCCTAGAGGGAGAACAAGGAATAAAAACACTTGAGACATGAAAGATCCGCTGCCTTCAAAGGCTGAGCAAATGAAGGATCACCTGGGTTTCTGTTGCTCCAGCTGGTCTCACCCCAGCCGTCTCTCTGCTACTTCCTCCACATTAAGCCCACAGATCAGTCCAGTCTCTCATCAGCTACTGACCCAACCCCCTCAGATCTCTGCCAAGGGTCCGAGGTTTGCCGCCGAATTGCTATTTGGCAAAACTTTTTGACTCTGCACCTTCAAAGACATCGATCGCAAGAACAAAGCTCGCGGAGATTGACACCGGCGAGCCTCGCGAGCGACAGTGGCGTGAGAGGGCAGTAATGAACGGAAAGCTGTCACCGTGAGCTCAGCCTGGCAGAAGGCCAGCGCTTCACAGCAGCTCGAAGCTGTCATCTGCCGAGCTGCCATGCCCTGGCACCTGGGCCTGCCATCTTGAGCTGTTCTGACGAGCTGGAAGAGGAGGGCAGATGGCAGCGGGAACTGGCAGGATGCTGGGGCGCTTTGGAGAGAAAAAGCATGGCGCCCACTGCGAAACTCAAACAGGAGGGCTACCTTGACCCAAGAGATCTTGCTCTTGATCTCTCGTCCTCTTAAGACGTACCGAAAGTGCCAAAACAGGAGCCGAGAGGCGCTGTTGCCGTTGCTCTGCTATCGCAGCAGTGATCCACGTGATGGCGAGCTGGAGGATTTCACTCCGGTAAGCAAACGCAAAGATGTAAATCATCTTTCGTTCGATGGGCTAAAAAATTTCACACCCTATTAAGCGGCGTGTTATTTTATGCTCGAATCGTGCTCTGGATTACAGTTCTTGGCTCAAGGGAGGCTCTCTCTCGGGAAGAGGATGCAGGAAGCTGCCAGTGTAAGTGCAGCATGTGCTCGTGATATCACACAGGGCAAAGATCTGCCTCCTCCGGGTCGCTGGCGCCAGCCATGCAGACTGAAATAGCAAACAAAGAGCTTGTCAGAGTCTCCATAAGCTTAGCAGACCTGAGTGCATGTCACTCTCTGGGTGTCACCAAATATTAACCAATCTCTTCTCAAATTTCCATCATTTTAATTGAGAAACGATTTAATTATAGGATGTGCGGCGTGGGCGGGAATGTGAAATATAGCACTGCCAAACGTTTGCAACCCTTTCTTTCCTAAGAAAGCCACAGATTGACACCAGCTACGAAAGATGCATCCTTCATTTTCTATTGTGCAAAACCAAAATAGTTATTATTTTTTATTATTATTGTACAATGAATCAAATGTTAAACAAGTCACATGTCAGTTCCATGACAGGCTGTTTCTCGTGCTCTGATCTATGAATTTTAATCCGAACAAAACCAGTTCCGGAACCATTCCAGCTTTGGTCTGGAAATGCTTAATGAAAGCTTTAATGTGGAAAGCGATTTGGATGTAAAGTGTAAAGCAGCTCTCACAGACGAAGCCAACAGGCCGACGGAAAGGATGTTTTTCCTGGAGAGGGAAGAAAGAGTGGAGCTCCAGTGGAAATGAAATCTTCAAGAACACAGTGAGGGGGTATGATTACAAAGAACAATCTGCAGCACCACCACATAAACAACTTACAGCTCTCTTAAAGCAGCACAAACACAATGGAGTAGATAAAGAAACATTTTCCCAGGTCGGTTCAGTGGATTCAGACTTCAATCCCAGGTGTTGCACAAACTCTCCGTGGCCGGGGGGTCCATTGGAAAGCAAGAGTATTTCTCTAACTGTGAGAACTGGATTATTATGTGCGTGATTGAAAATGATGCTGTTGTAGCTTCTTATACACTAGGTTGGCATCTTCGGTTTCATCCCATCTTCTGGACAGATTTGGAAAACTGCCATATTAAGCCAAAAAATGGATTCAAGGAAGCTGTGCATATCCGTTTTCATACAAGTCTCCGTCAATTTCGTTTTTTATTTAAGAGTGCCGACTGCTCTTAAAATCAGGAAAGAAAAAGGTGTCCGATGATGGAAATAAGGCGGCAAGCAGGAGGTACCACACACCCCATGCCGCAAAATCGACCATCAGTCATCACTGGACATGCAGGATGGAACAAGGCCGGCCCCAGCGGTGATCGGACAAGGTGTGAATGGAAGACATCTCGTTTGCGGCTCCCCGGAGTCCGAGCAGATAGGGGTGAACCTGTCTTCCGCAGATAGGCTCGGGGAGGTTCAGATGGGGGTGGGGCGGCTGTTCTCTTGCCAGAGTTCCCTCTGAGCTGTGTACATGGCGTGTCAGGTGCGGCTGTCAGTCAAAGAGCGGAGAAAGGAAGTCGGCCCGCCTTCGTCTCATCTAGGCCATCAAACGGCGCATTGTTATTTCACCCAACACCGCCACTGGCAGAAAAGGGATCTGGAGGGATTGACTCGTCTGTCAAATACTCGTCTGGCTCACTCGCAAGTTCGAGAGCTTTCGGCACGGAAGTGGGGGGGGAGAAAAAACAACACAAAAAAGAAGAAATGTATCTTCTTCATACGTCAGGCAGGGAGAGGCACAGCTCACCGGAGATTCCCCCTTGCGCAGACATTTATCAACTACCGGGAATAAGGCTGCCCCCAGAACCTCCTGCAAGGTTCAGTGAGAGGGTGTAACACTTGTAAGAGTCACTATTGATCCGAACATGCGCTGTCGGGCCGGTAGACACGGCCTCCTGTGGGAGAGCGGTCACTGTATCCTGCTCCGATGAGCAGCAGCAGCTATTAGCCCATCACCCGACACTGACTAAACACACTACATGTCACAACACAATAGGAACTCTGATGACTCTGTCTTCTTCTCTGTATCTGTTCCTGGGTCATGCTCCAAAACAGCACCGAGCTGAATGGACGGGGACCGGCGGTGTGAATATCCTCAGCCTGAAACAACTCAGTCCTGAAGTACAGGTCCTGTCGAACTAGGGAACATATTCAAAGCCAATATTCAAATATTTTCACACTCCCAGAATTGTGAAGCATTCATTTGTGCAAAAAAAAAAAGTATGGTCGATTAAGTGGCTCCTATGGATCACATCTAAATTGGATACACTGAGTCGCTTTGCTTCCGTTCTAATCTTATTGAGCCAAAAACAGATCCTCCCAGAGGGAGTCTGGAGTCCGTCAAAAACACTTATGACCAAGGGAAAAAGAGACATTTATCTAAATCTGTTCCTTCTGCAGATTTAGCAGATGTCAGCGGTAAAGCATCTGTGGAAGTGAGGAGAACACGGCGGAGAAATATCAGACAGTTCCAGAGGAAACGAGGCTTCACTGAACCAAGTCAAAGAAAGCTCTTAAGTAAGATATCTGGTGAGATAAGATTTCTGGCCGTGCTGCAGTGTCTGTAACATGTGGATCCATTGATACTAAGACCCAGATGAAAATGGAAGCTTTCTATCATCTCCAACAATGTTTTCACCTGCGACTTATACACACATGGCGCAGTTCAATTGGATAAAACTCAGAAGTGCGAGCGCTCGGCAGCGGCATTATTAGTATTTGGACTGAAGAGGCCACGCCGGAATCATTTTAGATGGCACGATAACTGTATTTATTGCAGATTACATTTACAGACTGAATCGGAGCTCATTTTTGAGTTTGCGCCATAATCGTTCAATCACATTCGGAAGCTGGAGAGTGTCCTAACATACACACGGGACAATAAGAGACACCCTTAAGAGATAAAGGCGACACTAGTGGAAAACAGAATGCTTTTTACACTGAAAGTGCTGCAAAATGCTTCCCAAGAAGGGCAACCTAACGCCAAAGCAGGGGTAAACATCGAATCTGCCCTGACTGACCGAGGAAACATCTCAGAGAGTTTTGCTAAAGTGACATTTCATTCTTAAGCATTACGTTGGCTGAGATGGGCTTAATGAGGAACAGAATCTCAGGTCTCCCAGCAGGACCTGACCTTTCCTCTTCCCTCACGGCAATGGGCCCTTAAGATTTATAGTGCTCCAATGTGGAGGAAGGAAGCTAAGGAGACACAGTGTCTAACCACCCAGACTCAACCTCCTCACCGAGGTGCAATGAAGGCTTAGCAAAGGGATCAGAAACGGAAGGAGCCGAAGGATCATCCACAGCTCCGACAGAGAAGCAGACATCGGATTGTTTGGGAGCCACGGAATCTGAAAAGAAAACCGTGGCGAGAACCAAATAACTGATTGATCCATTAATCCATAAAAGCTGCGCTGGTTGAAAAGTCCCGATTGTTGGATCGATTGGAAATCTGAATTACGAGTAAATTAACTGATATGCGCTGATGTGCTGTTTTCACACCACATATGTCAATAAATAGGTCTATTGCCGTAAAAACGGAGATCGGTTATTTCCTTTCATTAAAAAATCATCACTGTATGAAAATCTGATTGGCTGAACCAGGTTTAAAACCCTTTTAAAAAGAAAAACGTATCAAAAGCCCACGACAAGTGGGTGTATATACATCACAAACCCAGGAAACGACTAGACTAGCAACGAGGCTCTGGGTTCGACTCCCAGCCTGGGGCCTTTGTGTGGAGTTTAGATGTTTAGATGTTTCCTCCAACAAAAAACACACGTATATCCAAACACATGTCTAATTCTAAGACACCCATTTCTCCTGAAGATGCTAAATTGCCTCTTAGGTGTGTGTGAGTGTGTGTGTGTCTCTGCCCTGCATCCTGTCCAAGGTTCTCCAGCTTTTGCTCTATGAGCACCGGGACAGACTCCAGCAACCCCCACAACCGTGTTTAGAATAAGCCAATCAGGAAATGAATGAATGGATGGAACTATGCAAAAATGGCTGGATCCCAAATGTCTTTTTAACCCACATACTCTGTGTAGGTGCGTGCAGTTTGCTTTCTATGAAGTGAAATCCACTTCTAAAGTGATTTTTTCTGCATTTCACACCGCTGTATTGTGATCTGTTCATCACTATATGAAAGGGAAGAACTGCACTGTGCAAAAGTTTTAAGCCACCCCTCATATCTTCACATTTTGTTCCAACTGAGACAGATTTTCTTAATAGTTTTTGAATGTCATGTTGAGAAATAGTTCTCCAGACATCCTGAAGAACAACGTTTTTCTTTCTCACTTTCAGTGCAGTCGCTGTACCTGAGCAGAGTTAGAAGCAGTGAGATCATCCACAGAACAAAAGGCAACCGACGTCCAAAGGAGAGCCGCGGAACGTCCTTCAAGAATCCTGGAGAACCGTTGCTGAAGACGACTTTAAGAAATGACGAGAAAGTTCGCCTAAGAGAGTTGAGGCTGTGCTGTGGAATAACGGTGCTCGCAGCAAATACAGACTACAAAGCTAGTCTTTTTTGCACGCGCAGCAATAAATCACGCCTATTGTCTCATTTTCCTACAAACTATCATGACATGAGGAGTGGCTCCAGACTTTTTAAACAGTTTAATGATTGCAACGATGGCCGTCTGAACAGACAGCTTAGTGTCGTCCCTAAAAACGCTCTCAGCTGTGACACTAACAGGCTTACACAATGTCTACGTCAACCCAAGCAGCATATAATCTTTTCCTACAAGGTATTAACCGTGACTTTAACCCTCTGCTCTTCAGGCTTACAGTCGGGCCTATTATTGAATAAAAAAAAACATAACCCTCTTTGAAATGACTTTGAAACTAATTAAGAAAATTAGGAGAAACTACACTGGCCAACAGCGCCTTGGAGTTAAAGAGGTTAAAGTTACTGTGATTTTCATAATATTCTCGTTCCTTTCCTTTCATGTAACTAAGCCCTTCGTATGGTTCAAAGGAACACTTCTAATGATCCTCAGCGTCTGCTTTAAAACGTTTCGTCCTTGAAAGTGGCAGCCGTTGACTATGACTCTGAGAATATTTGTCCACTTTGGCTGTGTGACTCTAGTCCCTGGCATTTCGATCCTTTTAAAGCCAGGCTCTCAAATAAGACATAAGCAATCATGGGCTCTGTCGGTGAAGCTCCCATCCACGTCCTTAATGACTCCACAATTAGCATGTCCATCTGCTCCATTTGTGACTCAAGTGAAGGCAGCCTCTTAATGACTTTTATCCCATTCATTAAATGCTGATGAGCTACTCCAGCTCAGCCTGTCTGCTTGCCCGTAATGGAGACTGTTACCGCCCACTTGGAGGGCTCATGCATAGGCATGAGCCACAGAGCCAATAAAACGCAAGAAGCCACAGAGTCAAACGGCAACACTTTGGATGAACACCATGTCTGGGAGAAACTATGAGCATGTGCATTCATAAGAAGGAGAAATATGGCAATTAATATCCATAAAAATGCATTACTCTTTATATCCATTTTAGTTATGCGTTATGAATTGTTAACATAGTACATAATAAGTCATGCTCAAAGCACGGCTATGAATATTTATAAAAATACACTTCACTTTATAGTCTTGTTTATTATATATCATTGAGTCGTGTTCATAAACCTGCAAACATCCCAGCTTGACTAAAAATAACTGGAAGTGAAGCGACAAGGCATGAAGAATTAAAACACTTTCTTTTTTAAATATGAATGCAACTGAAATTATTATCATTAATTATGTCTTAATGAATATGTTCTTACATTTTTATAGACATGGTTCTAAGGGACGCACCGATGTGAAGGCTGAGAATGAAACTGAACTAAAAAAAAAAAGTTAAAAATGCTGATACGTCTCACTTGATTTGCAAATTAAACATGCCCTGAATTTTAAATATAAAATAGGACTAAATATTTAAAGCTGAATATTTTATTTATAAAATAAATAAAAAATATGTATTAATTTTGAATAAAACTGGACATTAATTTGTATTTATTTGTATCTGTATTATTTCATTATTTATTTGAAATATATTATTTTAATATAATCGATCTTCAAATGAATAGTTGAATAAAATAGTTGAATTCTACAAACTTAAGAATGAATTAAAATAATACAATAAAACCAATATGGCCATGCATCTGGATTAGTATACTTACCCAGTGATTAGCAGACAAACCTCTATTGAACTGAATTCTCCCAAGATCCAAATGATCCCAAGAGAGTTGGTTTATTTCAAATGAAACATTAAAAAAGTGAAGTATAGCTTTATAATAATACTCACATGTAACGGAGATGGGGGTTTTGTGCAAACGCACGAGCTTGAATCGTCCGTAGATTGCAGTTTGTGATAGTCCTGTGGGAAAATAACAAAGCTGGCATTAGAAGAAAACCTTAAAATTGTCCTTTGAGTTTATTGGATTCAGTCTCACATCACGGCCAAATCAGTGTTAATGAAAAAAATGCACCGGTGGAGACGCCAGACTTGGACTCATGCTTATTTCAAACTACAGCCATTTCCAGTCACGTCATGAGTAAAAAGAGCTGCACTGATTATAAAGTTTACAATCGAAAATGCAATTTCAGTGGATGTAGTTTTCAAATTGTAGGGGATGCAATGTATATTAATATATAAAAATTCATAATCGAGAACGTCACCCATTCATTAAGGCCTGCTAGGCTGATTTTCAGACAGTAGTTAGAACAATGTGATCGTCAACGTGCTCCCGATGAGTTCCTGAGCAGTGAGTCTTAAAGAGGCTTAAACTGGAGGTGGTTGTTGGGCATTTATTGCAGTAACTGGAAAAATTGCCTCAAGATCTACAGAATGGCTGCATTTTTAAGTTTTCTTCAAAGAAAGAAATGGGATAAAAACATGTCAGTACTTCACAGTGTGTCGTGATATTTATTTTTGGGAAAATCTGCAAAATTTAAATGCAAAACAGGAAAAACAGAGTCACGGTGCTGCAAATACAGAAATACAATGCCTCAACATTTCCCAAAGTGCACTGCGGCAAATCCAGTTAAACAGGAATAATTCTGCCCTCCTTGTTAGGAAACATGCAGCTGGTCAGATTTCTATAATTACTGATATCGTGATATCCTCAGAAAAGAAACATTGTGGTGTAATTTCTGCCGATATTGATTTCCGTTGTCCAGGCCTAGTGTGAAACATCGTCATCAGCCAGTGTTCTTGATGGAAAGGCCGAAAGAAAATGCTCATGTGCTCTTAACTGCTAGGAGAACAGGATCAATCTGTGGAAAATTCATCACAACCTACTGTTTTGAACAGGAAAACCTAAACAGGTCAGCAAAAGTTCATGAAGCCAATCAATAAAAGGCGTTTCCATAGTGATTTGGATACTGAAGGTGTCTCCATTCAAAATCCAATACTTTGCACAACTAATAGGTTAAAAAGGGTCGAGACAAAAACTCTTAGTGTTTGGCCATCAGGGAATGGGGATGGATGAGCATCCCCACCCGTACTCCCAGTATAATCTGAAACTTGTTGGGAAATTGGCTGGGAAGGGCAAAATTGCAACACATCTGCACAAATGCATTGCTCAAAGGTCTGCCTTCAGTCTCAGTCTCAAATAAGCTGATCTGTAACGAAGGCTGACTGTAGGCTCATAGTACAGACAATATCAGTATTATCTGAGAGTGGGTTAGACTTCCTGTCTTGCTGATATCTAATGAGATAGGAATGTGTGAAGCGCAGAGCTCAACAATAGCAGTTGCTGCTGCTGACCTTGAGCGGACTCAGTGATTGACTACGAAGCCCTGGGGATGTGAGGGAGCCCTCAGTGTGGGAAGCACCGGAAGAACCCACCAGTGGCATGGGGGGGGGGGCAAGATGTTAATGAGAAAAATGCTAATCGGTGTGGGGGATACTGCACCAGCTCTCCCCACCGAGGAACGGAAAGGACTACACTGTCTCTAGGGTACAGAGAAGAGGCAGGTAGGAAGAGAGGAATGTGGGGGTGGGGTCAAAGAGATGGAAGGCGGGGCTCTGCAGAAGAAGACAACATTTAGCGATCTGTTGGAGGGGATGGGGATTAATATTTGTTCTGCTTGAGTGTTTATGCCTTGCTTGTACACACCGCTGATATGCAGTGTACTGAATCCAGCTGTTGTTATACTCACAGCCGCTGTAGTCCAGTGTACAGCTCCATGTCGACATCCTTTAGAATCTGCAGCCCTGTCCAGTTCTCTATGTGTCTGCAAGAGAAGCGAGAAAAAAAGAGTGAAACTGACTCCATCACCGCCAATTTATTCAGCCACGGGATGGGTATTTTTGTGCAAGTTCTATCAATGCTCACTGCTGTTATTCAATACAAGGTCCTGGGAGTTTTGAATAATGTCCAAAAAAAAAAAAAAAAAGCCTCAGCAAGCACCTGCAAAATATTTACAGAACAGTAAGCAACTCTGAGCAGCTGCAATCCTTTCTGCATGAAAAAAGATGATCCAAGGGTCTGATGGCTTGCAAACCACGCAGTGAAGAAATTAGAGCATGTAAAATGTCACTAAGACCTTCTATACTCGTTATAAAGAGCCAAGCAAGGGAAATTACCGTAGCTACCGAAACCTAGACCTGAAAAAAGATGTTTTATTCTGTACGTGTTGGCAATATGATGATGATGGACTTTTTTCATTCACCAAGGTATAAACATAAATGAGCCCTCAAGGGTGATACAGGGCCCTTGAGGTCCAGCTCTGTACCTTAAATAGTCCAAGAGAAAGGGATTTCTACCTTTTTTACAACACAGTGTTATAAGTAGTACATCATAATAGGAAGCCTGGATTCTGGGCAGGAGTGTATGGAGTCAGTCCACCTTAAAAATATACCTGCAGTGGAATACGGTGGGATTATGATTATGAGCTAAAGACATAGAAGGCATACTTTTAAGGGGACCACCCCAGAGACATCCCAGTACCTATTTTCTCTTTTTTTCCTGAGTGTGGTTTTCAGTCTTCAAAAACAACATTAGTAACTCCATAATGAATCAATTCTGCATTAAAAATCATTTTACCCATAATTCATAGCCCTTTTTAGACATCGCTATGTCTCGCTGAGGCATTCTGTCTGATCGTACTTTTGCAAATGCTAAAAAAGATGCACACAATCACGGAAACATAGCGTTTGGACTTTTTTGCTGTTTTTCTGCTTTGGCTTCATTTGACTTCTTCTGTGCGCCCTCAGGGTAAAGGTTTCGGCTCATCTAAAAGAAAAAAAAGGGCCAGTTCATCTCGGATAACGTCACCAAGTGCAAAAAAGCTTGACGTTCTTCACTGAGGGCTCCTGCTATCACCAAAGACAAACATGGGCAGCGGTGAAAGCTGTTCCAACAGAGAAATCAGACAGACAAGCCCCACATGCTAAAGAAAATAAAAGCGCACTCACACACACACACACACACGTGCACCCTCACGCTCATGCTCTGCCTGGCAACCCCACTAGAAAGCCGAGTCCAGTGCAGTAGATCTGGTAGATTTAATGTTTCTGTTTACAGCCGGGAGAGGGTGACACTTTACAAATGAGCTGTGCTGCGGTTAATGTAATACAGGGGAGGGCGCCGTGCTTTACTGGCCTTTGGTTCCAGACAGCATCCTTAGGCCTGTAATTTTCCTCAAAAGCCTCAATAGCGGGCTCTCTCCAACACCAACTCAGCATTACACTAAGCCGTCTGCCCTAAACCCAATTGCAGTCAATTGCCAGCCCCTTTTAACCACGCCGCCGAGGTGCACTATGGGTGTCGTTTGAGATGCAGGGGAGGCCTGTCTGAGAGGCCTTCAGTCGGCATGCCGAGACACGGCGATGAATATGTGGTTTTCCCCAGAATTAGACCGTGAGTGTGACTATGCATGCACGGATCGGTTTCTTCTCTGCGCTTTGCGTAACCGCAAGGTTGAGGCGCAACAAACGATCTTTCTTTTCTTTCTTTGTTTCATATGAAAGGAAAGGGGGGCAGGTCTAAGATGTTAAAGCCCAGGACGTCTGAAAAGGGACCACTAAATCACCCCAATCAGATTCAAAGCACCATCTCTTCCTCCATCTCAGCTCGTGGTGAAGAGCCTCTCCGAGCGTCTGTGAAGCTTTACGGCTGCTTCTTCCTCCGTAATCTCCACTCAAGACCTTCTGATGTTTCCAATATCCGCGCCGAGGGCATGATTAACGACTTTTTTTTTTTTTTTTTTGCAAAAATGATCAGCGGATCAGGTACATGTAGCTTGACGGGAGACCATTTAATAAAAACACATTGTCTCAGGAGCGCCGTCCAGGCATTGATCTATGTCCTTTTATTTCCAAAGCCTGCCATTGTGCAGTGCTCTTCTCTTTCTTTTCTTCCCCAGAGAGAGGGAAAAGGACAGATGCTTTGAGGACACGAAGAATTCTGTTTGGGAACGTCAGAGTCGCTCAGCTGATGGAGACTGTGAAGCACTGGAAGTCTTTCCTTTTAGTTCCGCTGGTGTGATAAGAGCGAAAGGCTTTGAAGTGCACGGTGATGACGTGGGTCAATACACAATGGACACAACTCGGAGAAAGTTCTGGAAAAGACGGGATTCTGCACCTGTTCCAGATACTTTACAATTTTCTAAAGGTTTTTAACACATTTTCCACTATTTCTGCAAAGTTAGTCACGGTCAGGTCCCATTAAGTATCTTTCTCCATAAGATTAACCCTTAAACACGAGCCAGCACTGCACTACAAGACACTGATCCTCCGTATTTCATTCCAATTACTTCGATGCATGGTTCATTCAAAACATTGTTACAATTTTGAATTTCCTGTAATCACAATGTAATTTTATTCTGTATTTAGATATTGCATTAAATGTTTGTTTATATCCCTCGTAACATTTGAGTTACATTTTATCTCACTTACATTTCCAGTAGCATTAAAATACTTCATTCATATTCATATTTACATACTCACTTACACATTTCCTGTTTTTTCTCTTTTCTATTTTTGTATTTTTGTATATTTTATACCTGTATTTTAGAGCTAAAGATTTTCTTTCTTTTTTTTAAAGATCATCTTTTCATCTTTAATTTAATTTAATTTAATTTAGTTTTTATTTTATTTTGTTTTATTTTATTCCATTTAATTTATTTTATTTTATTTTATTTTATTTCTACTAAATTCTGTCCTCTATTATGTTGCAGAATTAGCTTTTTATTTCATGCCATTGGACAGTCTTGGAAAGACTCAGGGACACTTTTCACTGCTGGTTTAACTCTTTACGTGACAAATACATTGCTTTAATCTTCAATCTAATTCCTGGTATTTATGCCATTCCTCTTTTTTAATATTTTATTTTGATAAAATCATTGAGAAAAAATAAACTTGAATTACCAGATATTCCTGCTGGTTAAGTATAAATAATACACACCTATACTGTGCGAAAATCTTGAACCACCTCTCAATTCTTCATATCTTGCTTCCAGACTGTCTTGTACTTTTTGAAGTGTTGTTGAGGGACAGTTCTCCAGGCTTCCTGCAGGTATCTGAGTAAATCTAAGGCATGCATGAATAAGCACAAAGCTGATTCTCAGGGTTCAACAAAAACATGGATAAATATATTCTCCTGTCCAAACTTCTTTCATACACCCTAAACACTGGTGCGTACATCTTGAGGCAAACCCTGTTGGAATTCAGCACACTACCATCATTCACGCTATCAACAGCAGCTGCTAAGCCAGGCTTGAAGTGAAGGCCAGGCTCTGAGACCATGACATCGTCTAATGCTGCTGAACAACAAAGGCAGCACAGCAGCCTAATAAGACGCAGCAGAAGAGACTAAAAGATAAACCTGAGCTAAAGGCTGTCAGAAGCCTGCAAAGACTTAGATGTAGATTCTTCACAAGCATTTGTACAAGCATCCAACATGGACGACCTGGACTCCAGCCAGCTGCAGAAAGATGCCTATCAGCAGGCCAGTGGGACTAATATTGTGTTTTGCACTGTTTGTACATTGCATATCTGCTAATATAGGAGGTGTGCTGATGGAAAGGTTAGAATAGAGGGAAATTTAGCAGGAATGTCATTTTTGCAATGAGCAACCAGAAAAGAAACACTGCTGATGAGTTGCTATGGTTACTATTTATTAACAATACATGTATATTAGAAATTACAGCAATCCCTATAGTGCTAAAATTGCCCCAAGTCTCAGTATTACAGTATTACAACAACAGCTGTAATATAGCGGTGGCCTAGTGTTTAAGGAAGATAGTGGGTTCGAAGCAAGGTACTGTCCCCATCACTGCTCCACGTGTGTGTATGGGTGAAAAGCAGACGCTGCACATCGTTGTGTCTCACTGCATGCTGTGCTGTGTTTCACAATGCCACGTAGTCACTTTCACTTTCACTTCAAAGTGATACTGGGCAACATTTCTTTCTTACTAGGAGGACCTACCAGGACATGATCTTTGGTCCTTCTGAAAACGCTGGTCTGGAGACCACTCTGTAATACAGAGTAACAGGGATTGATTTATTTTGTCTTTGCTTCAGGTTCAATGCTAAGAAGGAAACTTTTGAGTTTTGTGAACATGAGCACTTAGCATACCTAGAAAAACATTTGCCTTATGACATCTCAGAGCCTCAAGTGGTTCCCAAGGTTCCCGCAAAAGGGAATTCAACACATTCCAGCTTCTCGCTGTCTGAGCGCTGATACCCAAGCAGCGGAAATGAAGGGGTGAGCCTATTGCCCAATGTCATCCATTAACTGCCAAAAAGAGGTTGGTGGACCACAGTGAAGCTGTGCAATGGAGCCACAGTTCAGAAGACGTCTTCCTGAGTAAAAACAAACAATTATGAGTCCTTCCTCCAAGCAAGCCCAGACTTGGTCCTGGGTGCAGACTTAACAGTATGAAAACAGCCTAACTGCTCATGTTGGACTGGTTTGTTAGCAACTGAACCATCCTCACCTTGTCTGTTTTCAACCTGAAGACAAGTGCATGAAAGCAAGCAGCAGAAACAGATGTAGCATATGCATAATTTCCAGCGGATTAGTTGACGAAATTACATGTGCCCTCCATCTGTTCTTGGATTCACGTTTCTGAGCCAGGCTTTACATTCTCCATGCATAAATACAACATATTTCACAGTGAGCTGTGAACAAACAAATTCAGATTGATATTTATGCGTATGTATGTAACACAACATGGCACGGTGCTCAGGGACAATGCCTGGTCCCTGCACAGGTCATGCTAATAAATATAGTTTTATGCAAAAGTTTGGGTGCACCTGGTCAGGTTATGTAATGTTTAGAGTACCCCCTTTCCTGAGGACCTTCCACTCAATTTAAATGCACAATCACAGTTGATTTGCTGCATTTTCCAAATAAATATTTTATTTATGTTATAAATTTGATTTAAAGTGAAAGTGACTATTACTGTCATTGTGAAACACAGCACAGCGAACCACAATGAAATTACACCATACACACAAACACGTGCAGCAGGGGGCAGCTATAAAAAGAGCCCGGGGAGCACTGACAGGGACGGTACCTTGTTCAAGGGTACCATAGGGCAACCTACTGGTCTGGGATTCAAACCCATGACCTTCTTAGCCTGGGATCATCTATTTAACCATTAGGCCACTGCTGCCCCTTTGTTGATGCTTTATGGGTGCATATAACTTTACAACATAGACAACATTGCTGTACATTAAAACAGGTAATACAAAAACAGGTAACAAAAAGATTCTAAGAAATTGATTTGCAAGGTGAAAGGTGCTTTGTCCATAACTTTGTCCTTACTGAATGCAGAAAGCTGGTCTGATGGTTTTGGAGGCTCTGAGCTCCCAGTTTCAGCATAGCCCTTCCTGAGAAACACTCACAGGATCATCAATTTGCTTGATGATGAATCAAACTTGCTGTGACTTCCTAACCCCCTAACATAAATTATGCACTAGGCATTGTCCTGGCTCATGATCATTTAAAGTGCTCCCACATGTGTGTTTCTTCAAAGATTCATTTTGCTGCATCCGTAAACCTCTGCACTCAGACTTCTCCACAATGCTAACCCAGGTAAGAGTAATGATTCAAGACAGGACAGTTTTATTTATATTGCATTTTTAAAAATGCTATTGTCACAAAGCAGCTTTACAGATTCTGGGTCCCAAGTGGGCCAAAAACACCCCCCTAAAGCTGGAGGTAGAAATCTTGGGAGGAACCAAAACCAGGGCAGATAATGAGAGACAGCAGTGGCATTACTAAAAAGATGTCTGATGTTATAAATGAAGCCATAAAGAACGACTGACAGTCAGTACAGACTGTGGGTAGAGTCCATTAGCGTCTGTAGTTAGGAGGTCGTTGAAACTTTAGGCCAATGGCAGCTTACTTCTTCCTCTTCACCACATCAGATCATCCATTTCCATCCATTTCTTCCTGTCATGTGCAGCTTCTTCTTTCATGCCGCCTGCATTTCCTCCTCTCTCACCACACATCCATAAACCTCCATAAACCTTCCTTCCTCTTCTGCTCTTGCTCCGTCCTCAACCTCCTTCTCCCTCTTCTCTCCTCTGCACACGTGCAAAGCAACACTTACTACAGTTTTGTAATGTTTCTGCATCGGCTGTCATTCGTTCGTTTATTCATTATCTTATCCTAAACATAGTTACCAGGGGTGATGGCGCCAATCCCAGCACTCATAAGGCAAAAGACAGTGGACAGGATGCCAGTCCATCACGGGGCAGACACAGATAAACACATGGCTGCACACCTCGGGGGCATCTCCAATTCACCTGCGGCGCATGGAGAGAAAACCTCCACAGACACAAGGAGGAGATAAACTCGGCAGACGTACAAGGGGAAATACCAGGTATCGGCACCCGGCCAGAACTGGATCTCCGAGGAATATTCAATCTACACTGCTCTCCAAAAACAGCCACAGTAACTAGACCTCGCCTTTCTGGAGAAACGCTAGTGCGGTAGCTTCACTCTAAAGTTTTATATTGTGGCAATCACTGAAGCCATACACGTGTGCAGTGGTGTTTTTGAGAAACAAATCAATGCTGCTAAGTGCCTCCTAACCCATGATCTGCCAAAAGCAGCCATGCTATTTGCAAATACGTCAATGCTAGCTTGTTATGTCAAACCACAGAGTGGCTGGGAAATGTTGACTGAATTCCACAAAACTGATAGAATATAATGGACTCTGTGTGCTGTGCTCCTTCAATATGTGGTTAGGGATGCATGGACACAGCCACGAGTCAATCAATATTTCCATTTATCTTCTGATTCTTACACCAATATTGTTGGATTTTCTATTTAATTATAGACATGGGCTAAAACCTCTGCTGAGAACAAGAAGCCCAACCCTCTCCTCAGTTACAGCTACTCCAGCTGACATATTGCTCTCATCTCAGTTTGTTTCTGTGCGTTGTGTTTTATGGAAAACATGAGCGCATGACCATATCAGTGAAGTTGACGACACACAACGGTGGAGTCAATGCTTACAGGAAATACAGTGGGAACATTATGGGAGGGAGTGACATTTCGACTGCTAGCCCAAAATCTGACTGATATTATCGATTAAGTGGAAAACCCCCAAAAAATGTCTTTTTTTTTGTTAACATGTGGTTACGCGGTGAAGGGATTTCACCGATCAAGCAATAAAATGAAATTTAATCACTTGTTCATGTGGTCTGATTAAAACAACTATTTTCAAACAGCCAAAATAAATCTTGGAAACATTAGTGAAAGTGACTATTCTTGAACCACAAGGAAATTCAACCTCTGCGTTTCACCCACACGTGCATCAGGAGGCAGCTGTTGAAAGCTACCGGGGAGCAGTGACAGGGACAGTACCTTGCTCAAGGGTACCTCAGGGCAACCTACTTGCGAGGGAATCGAACCCACAATCTTCTGCTGCAGGGTTGACTCCCTAACCACTAGGCCACCGCTGCTCCGATGCAAAATGATCAAGCTGAGCAATGAGAATCAGCGATTGAATCCTTTCTCGTCTGCTGGTCACTGCAAACACGTTCAAGAAGTAAAAGCAACGGCAGATAAACAGTGAAAATGTTGGCCATGTGGAGCTACTTCACGGTTTTCACGGGGAAACTAGCCTAGCGATTTGTGACAAGTATATCAAGATAGGACGTCTCCACTACTTTAAAGCTTCTCTACAGAAACTGAAGTTTCTGTTGATGGTTGGAGGAGGGGGCTTGCTGGTCCCTTCTGCCGGTTCAATCTCCTGGACAGACACTTTCCCACTCCCGTTTCTACTGAAGTGAAGTGAACTGAAGTGCCCTTGGGTAATATTCTTAACCCCATAAATGCCCCATGTTCTGACCGATGAGTCTTTCTGTCAAGGTCACCAATCGCAAGTTATCTTTCTGGTCTTAAACCATTTCATGCATGGTTAAGCTCATATTCGACTTTTTCCTTCTTTTGTTCATGTCATATGGGTTTGCGTACAAACAATATCATTTATAATTCATCAGAATTCACTGAAGCACATCTAATTCCCAACCCCTTTTTGTGTTGAGCAATAATATGTGTAAATGATTTCTTATTTGACTGGCTGCCATGTTTGCTGCTCTTTCAAAGAGAGACAGCAAGAGTCTGCAACAAACCTTAGATTGTAATCAGACGTGGGTGAAGCTGAAATGTTGTTGGCCCAGTTCCTTATTTGGACTGCATGGATGAGCGAGTGAAACTTTTAGAATATTTACATAATTTAAGCTATAGATATCTATCTATCTATCTATCTATCTATCTATCTATCTATCTATATGTCTATCTCCTATCTCCTTGCTTCCTCCTGCATCCTCATGTTTGTGGATGTTCACAGATGATCCTCAGAGCTGCATCAACAGTCAACATGTACATTTTGTTTTTTACCGCTGTGAGATTAGTCATACAGCACAACGTTAACCCCAAGTGCAACACCAGAATAAAAACACTTTCATCTTTTGTGTGTGTGTGTGTGTGTGTGTGTGTCTTGAGTAATGGGTAATATATCTTAGTTGACACTTCCATCATGTTTGGTGTCAAACCAAATCACGGCGTATCGCATCACGGCACAGCATCGCTGGAAATCTGAGTGAAAATTAATACGCTGCTTCATTGGTTAAGAGTTTGCGAGCGCTACTCTCAGTAGTTCTGATACGAGTAACGGCGATATATGTTTACATGTCCAGCAAAGCTCGCATTTTGCATTCTGCATGTTTTAGAAAGAAAGGTCTCTCTATTGAACCCACTGTAGTGTGCAAAGTACCGGAGGCTAATGCCGACCCCTACCCCTCCAAAAGATGCTAACGGCTGAGACATCGTTAAGACCGGAGCTGACTTATTCATGTAAACAGCATCCCAAAGTACAGACAGCATAAATGATATCACTGGCTGCTCGCTCTCTGGAAAGAGCTTTTCTCAGCATTAAGTATTTGGAATCCGAACCGCCTCTGGTGTAAATATCAAAGCCATCGTATGCAAACATTTTACCTTCCCATCGCCTGGGTATGTAATCTTTTTTTTGTTTTTTGTCTTTTTTTTTCACCCGTGTAACAATGATCCGCAGATCAGCTGTGCGGGGCGAATCGACCCTAAGCCTCCGTGCCGCACCGTGACCGCTCTATGACTGCTGCTTGAACCGGCAGATTAAATGTAAGCGCCGGAAGCCCATTCTGAAGCATATCAGCATTCTGCACATCTCCGTCCTCCATCCGCACCCACATCCATCTAAAATGAAAATGAGCATAATTAGCTCCCACGAGCCAGGGAGCGTCAGCGTGAGAGGCAGCGTAGGCATGGGCAGCCGGTAGCCTTCTGGTGCAGGGCCACCGACAAGGAGCCACATGCCAGAAGCGAAGTCCCAGTTTAACCTAAACATCGCATTTTTAATTCCTTCATGGAGACATTCACCCCGGATCCGCATAACAGCCCTCACATTTCCATTCTACAAGAAATGCCAGAGTGATAGGCAGTCCGTAATAGACCTCAGCCCCTTCTGGCTGGGAGGAGTCAACCGGGCCGCGTGGAACACCAGGCACGTTGGAGCCGCTCCATATCAGGAATAACGTATTTTCTAGTTTGTTTTCCTGCGCTGTTGACAGCTTGCAGGGTGCGCAGTGCCAAAAATCACCAACTGAGCATTCGAGGCATGTACGCTTGTCAACCAAGCCTTTTGATATCATGTCATGTAGTGCTCTTGTCTATCATGCCGGATGCGCCTTGCCTCTCAATTGAGAATTGCATGCAGTCTGCACCGCTGACGATTTCGCAGGTCAGCATATCTAAGATTTTTACCTGTGTATAAAAACGGTGACAGCAAAGCACATCAGCTGTCAGTGGTGCAATCAAACCCAAGGTCAAGAGTCAATAGTCGCCTGCTGATCTATAACAAAAAACAGGTCATGTATAAAGACACTGCGCGGAGAACTTGCTAGCGCTTTGCATGAACTGTGTGATATAAACATGGATAAAAGTCACAAATCCTCAGATCCAGGTGTTTCTGGGTGGATCTGATGAACATGTCTGTGCATCGTTTAAACAGTAAACAGTCCAGGTACATGGAATGGTATTGATTCTGCAGCACACATGACTGAAAAGCTACATTTTTTTAATGCGTTGTCAAAATTTCATAGCATAACAGTCACCAGTCTATATAGATTTGGGTTGGTAGATTGCCTGAGATACCCTTGAGCAAGGTACCGTCCCCATCACTGCTCCCCGGGCACTTTAAATAGCTGCCCCCTGCTGCACAGTGTGTGTGTGGGTTAAATACAGAGGCTGAATTTCGCGGCTGTGCTAAGTTTCACAATGACCAGTTGTCGCTTTCACTTTCACTTCTTATCATACCGTCAACCAGCAGCCTTTTCCATTTCACTGTTTTTTTTATGTCACACTTATTGACACAGTTTGGCAGATTTAGCATGTTTGGCCCCGCTTTCTGCTTTTTGAACGAGTTCAAGTATTAGCCAATCAGAAAGCAGCATATTTGCATATGTCTTAAAGGCACAGTCAAGTGAATACAACATTGTTTTTTGGTACACAGAAGTACTTGAACTGAGCAAAAGTGTAGGATAGGGGTCCTTGAATACACAGCAAAGTATATGCTTTAAACCATATATAGTCATGAAACCTTAATACTAGTGATTTGTCCTGATTGTACAGCCGTACTGTACATCTTAAAGGCTCTGCATCATGAACAACCAAACAGTAGGAAATACTTTTTAAACCAGGAGCACAATTCAGGTCCTGGAGGGGCAGTTTATCTCTGCACATTCACTTAGAGGTGATGAGTGTTTTCAGCCTTGAATGCTTTTTAAACGGGCCATAATCCAGGGCAGCCAATCAGTACAGAGATCGTTTACATATATCAGTCTTAAAGGCACACTAAATCTTGGGATAAAGAGAGGTAAGTGTTCTCAAAACAATACACACATTATATATATATATATATATATATGATTCTTTTTTTGGTACGTAAAGTGACTTTTGAAAAATGTAGACTATGGCTCTAATATATAGCAAAGTACAAGTTTTATATATGCGATACAGTTATGTCCTCATTGCACATCCCGTATATCTTAAAGGACCTGCATCATGGAAAAAACCGCCTGGAATGATTTTTCAATGCACCACAATACACACCAGCCAATCAGAACGGTCCTTTAATATATAGCAAAGTACAAGTTTTATTTATGTGATGTGGTTATGTAATCTTAATATTAGATATTCGTCCTCTTGTATCTTAAAGACCTGCAATAGGTTTTCAATTCATCAAAATCCAGCCAATCAGAACACACATCAGTCTTAAACTGAATCTCTGTTCAGTTCTAGGGAATAAGGAGAGGCTGACAAATTGTCATGTTTAAATTCTTGACTGACGACAAGAATCAACAAAGTAGAAGAAAATTTGCGGCGTCTGAGCCCCGTGCCATCGGGTTGAGCTCATCCGGACAACGTCTCCTCCATGTGAAAAACAGACAATATTTCCACACGATCTCCAGCCTGTAATCCATTTTAAGAAGAACACGGTTGCTTTCTGCTCTCAAACACTCTGGCGCAGCATTCACTACAGTCTGGCAAAAACGCAATTCAGATGAGACATGAGCAGTGTTCACCATCTCTGTACATGACAAGTGTAGGGATTCGACATCCCCCGTCCCTCTGTTGTTCAGCACACTTTCGTGTCAGATCTCCTTCAAAAGCAGCCCAGCGCAGTGAAGTTTTTAATTAAATAAATGATCATATTGCACTGGCGCACAGCCAGAACTTCCATACAGCATGCAAATCTGTGAAACCTTTGGCTGTGGGAATAGAGTGTGTTTAAAGCACTTCCCATCTGGAGGCCTTGTGCAAACATGCAGTTGCTCGTAATTTGCACACCAGTGGCTACTCAGCAAGCTAATATATGGTGGGTGAAGCGGGAGCTGCTCGGCGACTGCTCCTCATACGCAAATCAAGGCTCGGAACACATGTTGTTTTCTAATACGAGAGGAAACGTAGCCGCAGAGAACTCGCGCGCCCTTAATTATACGCACCCTTTGACTTGCAACTTGACAGATTAAGCCCTTGAGCCCTTGACTCCTTAAAGGAATCGCTCTCAAAATTTCCGAACACGCGATCATTTTTTTAAAATCAAAATCGCAATTTGAAATGGAAATCTGCGCAGTACAAGGGCTGCAATTTCATCCTGCATCCTTCAGTAAGGACTAGATGTAACTGAGGGGATGCGAATAATAAAATGATGCAAATAACGCAAAGCTTTAAATTGTGCTCTGGCTAAGTACGCGACATGCTGCATATTAAAAAGCTATATTCGTGCTCAAGTTAGAAAAAGAAATACATTCCGAGAAAATTACGTTCAAATTAAAGTGAGAAAGTGGCAAAAATCAGTTTCCCCAAATGGTTTAGTCCTCCATCTACTTGAACGCATGTCGCTTATGATCACATTTCCTGCACTTCCTGTTAGTTACAAAATCATGAACGTAATTGCTGTTAACTATGCATTCAATTATATAATGAGTGCATTCACTGGCTCATGCTATTTGCATCACAAAGACTACAAAACTTTAATTACAATAAAAAATTACAATAAAAAAAGAAAAATGGCCAAATACTTGAGTGAGAAAAACCTGCCAGTTCTGCTTCCTTCTGCAAAAGTCAGAAATCATTACTGGTCTAGACGGTACAGCAGTCCTGCTCCTGAGATCATTTTTTTAAGAAAGAGGGGCGGATTAAGACTTTTGCACAGTCCTGTAATGAAAAACAGTCTAATATTCACTTAGCCACCCTGTGAGTTATTTAGATGGGTTACCGAAAGTAAACGATTGTGGATTTATGGACCATGCCAGTCAAAAAAATCTAGCAATGATTAGCATGGAAGGAAGTCTAGTAGGGCCCAGTTTAGGCATGTGTGCTCCCTGGTCCCCAGAGGTCTTTATTCAGTGTGAGGTTCATTAGCATTCCGAGATGAAGAATTCAGACACAGCTATAGCTGCCGTCCGTCGGGATTTTCCAGAGGTGGTTTAAAAATCTGCACAAGGAGGGACGAGGGATCCGATTCCGGGCTGAAAACAGTAATGATCTGCGTCACCGTTCCGGCCTGCAAATGTTAAATGCTACTGCCATCCATAAACACATTACTTCTAATCTGTCGGCATTGACTCACATTGCCTATAGCTGAGTACACTTCTCTGCATTCTTTGCTCGAACAGCAAAACAAAGTGTTATTCACATATTCAGTGACATTCAAATGTGTGAGGGAAAACAGCCTAGCTTTAAAAACTTCATCTGGCCGGCGGAGAGTTTGCCTGGGGGAAATAAATGAAAGGTTGAAGAGAGTTGCCCGTGCACTGCTGCAGCACCTGAGTACCCAGGCTGGGAGTAAAGGCAATAATGGATTAGCATATTTATATCATCTGAGGGAAATTTGGAGATGGCATTTTGCACAAGCTGTGCGGCGGCATTGTGACGGTCGAGGGTTGCATTGCTCTATGCAAGCTGTGCGTGTGACAAGTTAACTGTTCAATCTCACATATCCACTGATGAAAAGGGAAGCCTGTGGTGGGATTAGGAGTGTACAAAATGGGAAAATACCGATGCAACAATATCTACTTGTTATAACGCGCAGAAAATAAGCCTTGGTATGTTTATTAATCAGATTTAATCGAATTTAACAAACGCAAAGTAATGTATTAACAGATTCATTCAATTGTAGTCTCTGGGGTTTGACGTCCCAGTCATTTTTAGACAATCCCTAGCTCTAAAGCGAAGGTTTCATTAGGGTCATGCATCCTCCACGTGCTGGTCGGAAGATCCTGCTTCCGTGGGCATTACGACTCTGTCGTGTTGTATGTTGTTGTGATGGCGAAATGAAAAAATGGCAGCAAAATGAAGTTTAATAAACACTGCAAACTCATCAACTAATGTAATGTTAATGTAATGTTTTCGGCCGTGTCCACAGACTGGACTATTAGCTACAGATTGGAGGATAAATAACACTTTAATAATCCGATACTGAACCTGTCCCGAACTCCTCAATGTTGAAATGTTAGAAAAGGTCGGGAAACTGGGGTATGAAAATTATTTCAAAATTTCTCAGTGGCAATGGCGTGAACTACATATAAAGAATTATAAATAATTTAAAAAATCGTGGCCAAAAGAAGTTTTGTTCCACGTGTCAAACCTGATGCTGTGATCAGAGGATGTGCTTTAACGTAGCAGACTGCTTTCCGTAGGCCTGGTACCTGGCCCCAGCACTGAGTGCTTTCGTACAGCAATATTTCATCCGTGTTGGGCTCAGTAAATACAGTATGAGTGCAGGAAATTTGTTTTCAACATCCCGCGACACAAGCCCAATCAGTGTAATGTCTTGATCGTCGATATGGATTCATGTTTGTAGTTTTTGTTAGGTTTGCTGAACTGGAAGCAGAGGTGGTAAAAGTGCCCGCGATGGTTACATAAAAAAAAAGAAGTAAAGCAATTCTGGTAACAGTAGAATTACTGATTTAACTATTTTACTCAGTACTAGTAAAAAGGTACAGACTCTGAAATGTACTCGGAGTGTAAAAGTAAAAGTACAGGCTCTAAAATGTACTCAGAGTATAAAGAGTATTAAAGTACAGGCTCTAAAATGTACTCAGAGTATAAAGAGTATTAAAGTACAGACTCTAAAATGTACTCAGAGTATAAAGAGTATTAAAGTACAGACTCTAAAATGTACTCAGAGTATAAAGAGTATTAAAGTACAGACTCTGAAATGTACTCAGAGTATAAAGAGTATTAAAGTACAGACTCTGAAATGTACTCAGAGTATAAAGAGTATTAAAGTACAGACTCTGAAATGTACTCAGAGTATAAAGAGTATTAAAGTACAGACTCTGAAATGTACTCAGAGTATAAAGAGTATTAAAGTACAGACTAGGCCCCAGGGCCTGTGGGTTCGAATTCCAGACCAACCCTGAGACACCTTGAGTAAGGTACTGTCCCCAACACTGCTCCCTGGGCTCTGGATATGGCTGCTGCACATCTCATATGGTTTAAAAGCAGAAGTTGCCTTTCGTGTGTTTCACGTCGCTTAGTCGCATGTCTGTGAGAGCATTTAAGTCGGGTTGGATAAGACTGGACGCATCTTTACATTCTTTCATTCACACGTTTGGCGATGGAAGAGAATTTCTAGGCATCGCATTCCTTCTTTAAAGGACGTGAACCACGAAGCCTTTCCGGAGTCACGTCCAGTATCCTCACGCGGACGGATAAAAAACCGTCATTATTGCCTCAAAATGCCACCGTCTACATCCGCTAAACCTATTCTCCTTCAAATGGACTCCTTTCCATTTCACGATGCGTGCCCACACAGTTGCAGAGCGTGGGCTGCTACTGTAGCCGATTCATGCGAGCTCACAGATCCCCAGCAGGTAGATGCGCAGCCCACTCTGGGGGCGTTTCATAACAGACAACTGACTGACTACATTCTTAATATCACAGGCCCTTGTCTTTGAGCGATGCGTTGAAAAGCACAATTCATTGCCAGGCACTGCGCGGTGCAAATTAGGCTTTGAAATTAGAGAAAATATTAATTAAAGTGGATCTAATTATAAATGTGTTGGGGTAAGGAATTCGTGGCACACAGGCTTTTACATGACCTAGAAAAGGAAGATCAAAGGAATTTTGTTCGTGGATTGGAAGTGTTCAATATTTCATGGCGGAATAAAGTTATCTTGAAAGTAGAGGCTGCAGTGGCACACAGAAATGGTGCAGTCTCATGCACCTGGTTAAAAAACCCCATCATATTGGCTCCTTTTTTAGCTGTAGGGATGCAACTGAACCGTATACACGACAACACTTTTAAGCTCGGGCGCACCTGAAAGACACAACAAAACCCCTCGAGGAAAGCGGCGTAATCTGGATGTCCTCGCTCCCCCTCTCTTCTCTCTTCTCTCTCTCTCTTCCTCTCTGTGCATAAACAATTAAGGCATGATTATTTCATGATGTGACCTTTTTATGAGATGTTTTGCACACTTAATTTAATTCTGACTGTCAAAAAAGCGCCACGTTGTCGCCAGCGCACTGCCTCTGCTCTTGGATGCTTTTGCGCTGGTGAAAATGATTGCCTAATTCAGGAGAACACAACAAGAAGCACAACAAAATCAATACCCAAGAGTGTTGCTCACACAACATGCAGTTGCTCTTAATTACACAAAGAACGATGTGCACGTCGCATGCTATTAGTGCAAATAATACACCTTCTTGCCTTTCTAGGAAAAGCAGCAAGACTGCAGGGCTGCACAATGCTAGGAAGCATCAATAAAGTTTTTCTGATGCTGTTTCTGATGTTTGTCATTTTTGCAATGCATGACGTTTGCAGTAGTGACTCTGCAGAAGGTTTCTAAATGCAAAAAAGCATTGATTTCCCATGAGTAATGGGATGCATTCATATTTTCCAGCAAATGCAAACAATCTTGCAAATGCAACACATGTGAGTCCCTGTAGTAACAAGTAACATACACACAGCGCAACAGGGCAGCTATTTAAAGTGCCAAGGGAGCAGTGATCCCTGCTCAAGGGTACTTCATGCAGCTGTGGCCTAGTGGTTATGGACTAGGCCCCAGGATGGGAAGGTCATGGGTTCGAATCCCAGACTAGTAGGTTGCCCTTTGGTACCCCTGAACAAGGTACCACCCCCATCACTGCTCCCTGGGCACTTTAAATAGCTGCCTCCAGCTGCACGGAGTGTGCGGGTAAAATGCAGAGGCTGCATTTCGTTGGGGTTCACAGAGTGTTGAGCTGTGTGCTCACAATGGCAACCTTTACTTCACTTTCACTTCACTTCCACCTACAAGGCTGGGATTTGAACCCACAAAGAGAAAAGCGCAAAGAACAGACATTTGCCCACATTTTCAAACCAACAGCACATGAAACATTTACTGTAATGGTTTGTAAAGAAATACTGGGCGCCTGTGGTGGCACCATTTGAATGGTTTAGCTGCAGACATACGTCTCTAAATGCTGCAGTTTGGAAAGTGTATTATATCTGCGCTGGCGTCCCAATTTACAAAAATGAACCTAAATGACTGCCAGATACAGCCCTGAAAATCTAAAGTGATCCCATATCGATGCATCCCTAATTGTTATATACATGCCGCCTGACATTTCAGCGACTTTCTGAACTCAGACAGAGCAGATGTGAAGCGTTCAGCTGACCTTTCCGGCTCTCACTAAACTCCTGACTTTAAAAAGCGGCCTGACGTTCTTTACGCCCTCCCTCCACTTTCACCAGCGTGGCTTTACAACTTCACAAGTGCTGCAGTAATTTTTTTAAAATGCACCACACGGTTGTTGGAATTCAGCAAAACACTCATTCCTGCTTATAGTTACGTTAAAAAATGGGTGCAGGCCTGGATTAGGCTTATTATAGGCTTACAAAAAACAGAAAACTAAAAAAAAACAACTTTCCAATATTAAATGTTCGCACAGTAATATCTCCTGATACTCGGCAGAGTTTGCTGTGAAGTGTAAATACATGATCATTCATAACGATATGCTAAGAGAGGTGAGAACAGAACATCATTTGAAGTTCTGAATCTTCCACAGGAGGTAAAGCCCCGATGTAGTAAAGAGTTAAAAGCATAAACCGGTTAACTGTAATTCAAATGCTTTTCTGTTGGCAATCTAATCTTGCTTAGGGTTTCTGAACAGAGCAGCCCTTCTCCTTCTAGCAGACTGACAGTTTTATGGTTGAGCACAAACATGCCAACCGATGCCTGCCCCTATATCTTACAAAAACACTGAGCTCATCAAGTAGATATGACCTTGAGGTGGAACGGAAGCATCAAAATAAGATTAATAAGAACCTCTAATTAAAACGGGCACAGTCATAATCAACCTCAGCCATCGGGGGTCAACATTATATAACGTCTCTACAAAAAAAAGGTAGTCTATTTTTAAAATCCGAGGAGTGCTGAATGAAACCAGTTTTTGTTGCAATGACTCATAAATATGGAGGAGTTTGAATCGTTTTAGTGCTTTTCATTTGTGTGCTTCACAGTCCGGGGATACATTTACAGAAACGTTATTGGTGACTATTGACAGCACTGCAAAATCTTGAGCCGCCCCTTGACTTGTTGCTAGAGAATCACCTTTGTGCAAAATACTATTTAATATTTATCACACTGTCATTTCTTTGGCGTATCGAATCAATTAAATGAAAGAAATGAGAATAAACGCTTTCGTGCAACAGTCTGCAAAGTGTCTAAGGATACAAGGTTCTAGATAAAGGCGTTCCAACCCACTCTGCGTTCGGCATCAGCATTAAACGAATCCCCTGATCATCTGGAATCATCTGCTCCTGGTTCTTCACGGCTTCATGTCTTAAGTTAGACGTTTTGTTCTGCTTGAAGGTTCAGATGTAGATCACTGTGTGGATTAACCAACACAGAACTATCAAACTGCTCAGGTACAGAGACTGGACTGAACATGAGAGACAACAACACTGTCCTTCAGGAAGATCTGGAGAACTGCTCAGGTACAGAGACTGGACTGAAAATGAGAGACAACAACACTGTCTTCAGGAAGATCTGGAGAACTGCTCAGGTACAGAGACTGGACTGAACATGAGAGACAACAACACTGTCTTCAGGAAGATCTGGAGAACTGCTCAGGTACAGAGACTGGACTGAAAATGAGAGATAACAACACTGTCCTTCAGGAAAATACAAGTCTGACTCTTTGGAAAGGCTCAAGCCTTTTGCACAGCACTGTAACATCACCCTTCAATGCAAATTTGGTCTCCAAACATGTTTTGAAAACTTCACTTTGGAGTAAGTGGAATATTGTTTGTTTTTTTTTGGGGGTTTTTTTTCTGCTGAAACCTTTCTTTAATGTTCTCCATAAAGCCAAATGCAGCTTCAAAGACTCCAGATTACCATCCTTTGCTGTAATTCTCTGGCTTCCTCCCCTGCACTAGTATTTACTCTTGCAGATGATTCATAATTAGCCGAATGAAACACAATCGCCCCGACTTCAAAAGCATCAGAAGGGCATCCTGAGCCTCATTCTCTGATCGTTCCTCTTCAAATCTTGTTTTTCTTCTGCCTCCACACAGGTTATCAATGTGTCTTTTGATTGTTGGCTGAGAAGGTGCTTCATTTGCATTCCTGAGTAACGGTGGAGCCTCTGCAGATGGCTCATAGAAGGTCTTTCATACTGACCTAGGATGAGCGTCATCTCGACCATTATAAAAAAAAACTGGTGCAAGGCTGATCTCACGTCTGCGTGAAAAAAAAGCAACTTCTACCAACACTGCAGTGTGTGTGTGTGTGTGTGTGTGTGTGTGTGTGTGAGTGTGCCATGCGTGGGAGAAGAAGAGTCAGTCACATGGGCAGTTCCCCTTTTCACTATAAGCTCCGCTCAATGGAGTCGAGCCCCGATGCTCCTCCTAATTCTCAGATGGCGGCCCTGACCCAGTTAACACAAAGACAGCCTCATACAAACTTGATGACGTGCTTGTAAAACACACAAAACGTACTTTTACATGCAAAAGTCACTGGTGGCTGTAGACACAGGGGCCTTTCTGAACTGGTTAAGGCGTGGAAGAAGAGGAGATTAATATTAATGGGCTTTTATGCTGGTTCGGACTTAACGATGCTCATTTTAACGTGCAGAATAAAATGGATTTCTTTCCATTCTTCAATCTGGTTGGTTTAGAAGAGAGGGAGGGTCTTGGCCCGTTACCAGGAAACCACAATATAGCAGGGCATATTGATTGAAGAAGTGAAAGTAATGACACATCTATTCAAATATTCAGGCTTCTCTTCATTTCCGTGTCGAAAGATGACCGAAAATTAATTAGCGCAGAAATGAGCACACCCCGTGGACATCTGAGACTTCTCCGAGATTTCCGATTTTACGGGTTGTTTCATAATCCACCTGCTGTTGTGTACGATTTCGCACAGACGTGCCAAAATGACAGCCGCTAAAATTCTAGCAGACCCTTCTCTTCGCTTCTCTCAGCTCAAATATAGCGTTCACAGGAACATTCGCTATCGGGATAAAATACTGTACAGCCTGTCACTGTTGTGGGATCTTAGCCGGCGATTGAGGTTACATAAGGTTGAATATGAAATGTGATGCTGAATAAAGATACAAGACATTGGGATGACTCTATGACATGAAAAGTGTCAAGAAAATCGTGTCCAAGAATACAAAAATACAAATTTTATGGGAAAATTGAATGATTATAACAGGCTGCCCGTTCTCCTTATTATTATCATTATTATTATTATTATCGATCATCTGATATCTTATCAGTCCTATTACATCCCATCCCTTAATAAAGTGATTAAGTTACTATAATAATATAATTTAAAAACTGATCCAAGATCATCTGATCTATTTAAGCTACATGCAGATCATTTCAGTTCAATTTTTAGATCACTTTTTTTTTTTTTTTTTTTACATTGTATGCAACTATTAAAGTCATAAGCCTAGTGTGACCAGATTGGCCTTGTTTTATATCAAACTTATAAAACTGATGATAGACGCAGCTGGAGCTCAAATAAACAAACATGATGGTCAGTAAAAGTGTTTCTTGTTTATTTTGTGTAAATGTATTTACCTCAAACCAGCACATTAAAAGGAAAATCAGACAATTAACATGGATATCACATCCATCTGAAAGAGTCCGAAAGAGTTCACGGGCCACAATTGTCCTTCATATCCTTCATTTTCCGACTCTGACACAGAGTTTAATGCATGTGAGTTTAATAACTGTAAAATCGATTAACGCAAAGGTTCAGAACTTATATTATATCTCAAATATATGATATACTTGTTGCTTAAAAAAGGCCTGTTTGGAAAGAATCACTGTACAGAATGATTCTAAAATATTAATGAATGTGGTTAATCACTATAAAATGAATCAAATTTAAAATGTAAAACCAAATAATTGGAAAAAAGAATGGAATTGAATGACTACCCCCACCCCAGTTAGCTGAAGTAATAATGCCATAAAATAAAAGTCTCATGGAGTCAAAAGCATGTATGGGATTTTGTACTGTGTCGGTCTAGGAGCTGTCCAATGTGCTGAAAGAAGAGTCAAGACCACTTTTTATCATTTTTCTGAAGGAGACTTAAAAACGTTCTACTTTCTTTGACACATTTAAACTGAAATGGCCTTCCGCCGATCTGCTGCGACATTCCTCCGATCTCTCAAAACGCCAAAAATGGAGGTCTGGGGGCAGCAGTGGCCCAATGGTTAGGGACTAGGCCCCTGGATCGGATGATCTCTTACCAGTAGTTTGCCCTGAGGTACCCTTGAGCAAGGTACCGTCCCCATCACTGCTCCCTGGGCACTTTAAATACCTTGCTGCACACTGTGTATCAGTTATATGCAGAGGCTGTGGGCAGCAGTGACCTATTGGTTAGACAGTAAACCCCAGGATCAGAAGGTCATGGGTTCGAATCCCAGACCAGTAGGTTGCCCTGAGACACCCTTGAGCAAGGTACCGTGCCCTTTATTGCTTCCTGGGTGCTTTTTCAATAGCTGCCCGCTGCTGCACGGTGTGCGGATGTGTAATTGCGTTGTGGCTCACACTGTGCCCTGTTTCACGATGACAAGAATAGTCACTTTCACATCACTTTCACTTTTCCGTCGCTCATTGGCGTATGACTGTGCTAAGTTGGATTTGGAGGCGCTCTTGCATTGCAATGTGAACTAGCTTCAGATTTGGCTCCTCAAATGGCAGACAAAGTCGGCTTTGATGATAAATACATGACTGTTGCTTTGATAATCATTTACCCTGATGAATCAAGCACATTAGCGGATCACAGGGGGCACCCAGATTAATTAAATGGCTACCAAGCAGCAGCCTGAACATCAGTCATGATTCAGTGCCTGAAGAGCTCGGTTGTAGCTCTCGTTACAAGACAAGGTCACTTGACCTGTGTGGATACAATCAGAGCTGTGCTCGCAAGGGCAACTTTTCAAAAATATAAAATGATACCATATTAAGCTACAATTTAATAGACAGACTACGTCAATAACGAAAACTTTTATTAAGATTTTATTAAGATTTTATTCCAACAGGGGTCCATGTTACTTCTTCTTTATGACGATAGCAGCTGTTACTACAGCGGTGGTCTAGTGATTAGGGCCCCAGGCTCAGAGGTCATGGATTTGAATCCTGGACCATTAGGTTGCTCTGAGGTTCCCTTGAGCAAGGCACCATCCCCATCACTGCACCGCGGGTTATTTGGCCTCCCCCTCCTGCACGGTGTGTTTGGGTTAAATGTAGAAGATGCGTTTGGTTGTCACTGTGTGCTGTGCGATGACAAATAGTCGCTTTCTGTCCAAACATAATGGTAGGCATAAAGTGAAAGTGACTACCTCCATCGTGAACACAGCACTCAGTGAAACGTAACTAAATGTTTCCTCTGCACACACACCGTGTAGGAGTGTGCAGCCATATCCAGCACCCGGGGAGCAGTGACGGGGATGGTACATTGCTCATAGAAACTTCAGGGCAGCCTACTGGTCTTGGATTCGAACCTACGACCTTCCAAACCTGGGGCCTCGTCCCTGAACCCTGAACATCCCTGAACATGTGATACGTGAATATGATGAAGTAAATTACTGTTACCCACAAATCTCCCAGGTGGAGGATATGGAAATATACTGATATAGGGCCTAGTGTATATATAGGTCGTGGGTTCGAATCCCAGACCAGTAGGTTGCCCTGACGTTCCCTTGAGCAAGGTACCGTCCCCATCACTGCTCCCTGGGCAGCTTTAAATAGCTGCCCCCGGCTGCACGGTGTGTATGGGTGAAAAGCAGAGGCTGCATTTCTTTGGGCTTCACTGAGTGTTGTGCCGTGTGCTCACAATGACAAGAATAGTCACTTTCACTTCATATGTTGTATACAGTATACATGCAGCAATGAATTATCTAATGATATATTAATATTAATAATAATAATAACAGGTACATAGGGGTGGGCAATGCAAAAAAAAAGAAATACAAAAATAGGAACTGGGACTAAAATATGAGTACACTCATTTTCACCGACATTTCCCACAATGCACTGTAGCTAATGCAGTTAACCAGGACTATTAACGCTTTAAAGAAGCATGCAGTTGGACATTTTCAATTACCGATATATTGCAAAATACTTGCAAAAGAATATCGAGATGTAATTTATCGCAATACAAATTGAAGTAGCAATTGTCCAGCCTTATCTGAGATCACTCATCACACTCACTATTCAGCCTGTTTGTGTATTTTAGCTGAACTGAATTTTATCTGATTTTATACTGAATTTTTTTTTGCACTCTGCGCTCTTACACTGCGCTCATGCTGAGACGTGTCCCTGCTTACAAAGGAGCTCCAGCCAGACACTTGAATGTTAACAGCAACCACAGATTGTTTGGAATGTTTTTGAATTTTCCAGGCTATTCTGGATTGGGATGTAAACAAATATCAATAGATTAAATCATTGTTGGTATACTTTTCTGGGTTGGTTGTTTGTTTAAAGTGCAAGAAAACTCTGAAAGCTTTCATCTGCCAGAAATAACCTGCATCTGGGTTTTCAAAGCCCGGATTATGACTTTTAACATCGTAAAATGTTTTAAAAAGCAGCCGACACCATGTTTTATCATCAATAACTCCCTAAAGCAGCACGGATATTAGGAAGTTCAAATTGCTAATGGAAACCTATGGCTTCAATTACTATAGAACTAGAAATTCAGAAAATTTCCCAAATACGTCAGGGTTTTCTGCATCATTTTCTTGTTGCTAAAAGAAAAACCTTCTTAAACCATAAGCGTGTTTTTGCTCGATAGTTTGGTTTCATTTCCGTTCTATATTTGGTCCATTTTTAACAATCTTATTTTATTTGAAATATTCTTTCAAGAGTGCAAGGCGACCTGCAGTACGGTGCAAAATCCTGAAGGAGAATGTTTTTGTTTCTCATTTTCATGAAGCAGTGAAGAAACAAATGCGGATGATTCCAGATGAAAAATGAAGTGAAAGTGACTATTCTTGTCATTGCGAGGTCACAGCACAGCACACGGTGAACCACTACGAAATTGGACTTCTGCATTGAACCCATACACACAGACCATGCAGCAGGGGGCAGCTAATAAAGCACCCAGAGAGCAGTGACGGGGACAGTACCTTTCTCAAGGGTTCCTAAAGGAAACCTACATGTGAGGAGTTTGAACCCACAATCTTCCAATCCTGTGGCCAACTCCCTAACCACCAGGCCAGCGAGTGGTCGGAACCCCTTTATCTAGAACCTCGTATCTTTAGGCACATTGCAGCCTGGAGCACTAAAACTGTCTTTAAGGCTTTAAAGTGTCTAAAATATTTGGCTTTTGCTGGTTCTCCTTGATAAATGCAGTAACACTGACCTTCAGCTGTGGCATCAGTGTTGCAAAGACTGATATATCAGTGACAATAAACAGACAACATGTCGTGTCCAGCCCTACGATGACCCATGCCGGAACTGGAACCAACCAAGAACCGACCCAAACTGTGAAACAGGGCCACCGATCATAGCCAGACGTAATTTATCATGCTAACATATTGCCTACCCCTCTAGCAAACGCTTTCTCTCTTCCGTGTTCGCCTGAAACCAACCTCTTTAGCAGATCCCTTTCCATTTTCAGCACATCTGCTGCACTGAACTGCAGGAGCGACAGGTGGACCCCTGTTTCATTGCTATGGCTCAGCAGGCAGCAGTTTAAAGCAACTGCTCAATCCGCCCCACCGTCATCTGAAGGAGCCTCCCTTGATACAGTAATTGTTTTGTACTGTCTCCCAGCTCCACCAACACCCTGAGTGACTCCTTAGTGACAACTTAGCAGGCTGCTTCGCTGAGAACACTACTCTGATCAGCCGTGCACCTAATTGGGAGCGTATTTTCTCATTTTTAGCTCCCTATTATCTGCCAGGAAGGGAAAAAGCAGACACAGCACACAAGCACCATCGCTGCTTCGGGCTTCTGCCCTCCTACGAGCGAGACTTGTTGCTGGCTGGGAAAAAAAGGGGG
>CM029380.1:3174242-3184242 GCA_017165825.1 Hepsetus odoe | reverse complement strand
TTTGAGTGGAAAAAATACTTGCCCGAGTGGAAGTGTTGAAGGTTTTTGCTGTCTTGGGCTCTGTGTGAGTCTAGTGACTAAAAACTACGAATCTATCCTACTTGATTTAGGAAACTGAAGTAACTGATCAGCATAGAGCAGCCAATACAGCTTCTCACAGATCATGATCAATACAGTGGTGAAAAGCAGAAGACTTGTTCCTAAAGGCAAGGCATCTCTGCTTCTGGGTCACAGAACAGGCGGTTCGACTACACGGCTGCATGTTGTGTGTTCACGCTTGGGAAGAGTTTATGGTTGCATTGCTGAACTGACCTGGATCTACAGGTATCTCCTGATGCCTGTCAGTGCTAGACTAGAACTGTTGCAGGGAAAAGAGCACACACACACACACACACACACACACACACACACACAAAGACACACAGCATAAGATAGTGTTACTGTTATGTCAAAGTCTTATTGGTCAAATTTTCTTCATCAGACTCGGAAAACAAAGGACTTTTCCAGTGATCAGCAGACCGATGGAAATGGTTCTTGGAATAAATTCTCATTAACATACATTACATTACGTTACAGATCTCATCTTTCTTCTGTCAACACTCTGGAAAATGAATGTTTGTTTGATAACCTGAAACTGTCCATGCAGTAGCTCAGCTGGAAATATAAATTATTGCTATAATGTAAACCTACCCATTAAAAAAGTGGCATTTTTAAGATTTAAACAGTGAAAATGTAAATGAAAACAGTACAACACGGTCCTTGAGGTGCAGTTCTGTAACTTGAATATGTTTTCCCCGGGAAAAGGTACAGATTTACCTTTTGTAATCTATTTTTTTAGAGCAGAACAGTAAAATCAGGTGTGTACGGATGCAGTTCACCTTTAAAGAATAGTACAAAGGTACATACTGAAGATGTACCCTCGAGTGGACGACCCCAGTGGTACCCCAGTACCATTTTTCCGCAGTTAAAATCCAGCCTCCAACAAGAAGGTCTGATCCCCTTAATGGCTTAATTTTAGTTTTAATGGCTTAATTTACTATTGCTGTCTTCCTCCTTCGGTCCACCTTGTCCTGTTCCTGCATGTAGATTATTCCACGTGGCTTGACCTGGTGAATAAATAAATAAATGAATAAATAAATAAATAAATAAATTTGTGCAGAGAAGGGCTTCTTTGGATCTACGCCACTGAAGAACCACACTCACTTGCCCAAAAATGCAGCGAATAAATTGGATTTGTATACGTGAGCGTTCAGTGTCGTTCAGTACAAAGCTGGTGCCTGTTCGGCTTGTCCTCTGGATCACCGTCGAGTCCCAACATGTGCTTCTGATCCTTGGAAATGGAAAAGCTCGCCCGCATTCTCATTAACTCGCCTTCCTGAGGAGGCTAAAGGCCTCAGCTTGACGATTTGGAGACGTCATTATATAGTTCGCCATTGCCTTCACTCCTGCTGGACCCTGTGGTTTAGTAGCTGATGGCTGTGTGAATTTCTCAGGTTTCAATGCATATCATACACTATATTGGGTCTCCTATCCATTCATAAAGCCCCCCTCCTCCCAAATCACGACATTAACAGTCTTTGGGATTCTCACTGCTTCAGATAATCTTTTTTAGATCAAGCTCTAACATGAATAGTTGATTTCCTCTGGTTACTGATCAGTATTCATCTCTCTCTCTCTCATCATTCATTATTAATTACTCGGTCCCTCCTTTAATTAGCTCATAATACTAATTGCCTGTTGTTATTGTTCAGCTAGTGTTGACCTGAGGAGGTTGGTTTCCCCTTTGGTTCCTCTCAAGGTTCCTGTGGAGTCTTTCCTGTCGCCTCCAGGGGCTTGGATCTGGTTTCTGTAAAGCAGCTTTGTAACATTGTCTGTTGAGAAAGTGCTTTACCAATAAATCTGACTTGAAGGACCTTTTCAAAGTTTAAAGAAGCACCGCGTTCACTCTCGGTACCCAATTAAAGATCTCTCAGAAGGGTTTGTGAGAAAGGCTCTGAAGTTTCCTTATGACAGTGGCTGCTGGAGCCGAAGACGTCCTGCTTTTGGCAAGAGAGCACAGGCTTTTCAGTTTGGTTTAGTTGCACAGTGGCCTGTGATCACCCGGCATACACCTGAGTTTCAGAGCGCCGATCACAAGCCGGCAGCAGTCGGGGATGAAATCTGGAGATAAGAACGTGGACACGTTGTGAACCGTATCAGTCACAGAGCCGTCCTCTTGGGGATGAGGTTGTACTTCCAGAGCCGGAGGTAAGAGCGCTATTGCGGGGAAATGCTGCTGTAAGGTCACTTCCTAATATAAAGAAGTTCTTTAATCCATCCCTCCATCCTTTTCACGCTGGTACTGGAATAAAGAGGATGTCAGGACCAGGATCAATGAGGTCAATATTCTTTCATCAGTGTTCTCTTCTTCTCTGGCCTACTGGCAACATTTTCACCACAGTGAAATATTTTAGGGCGATCGCTATGGATTATATTAATAATAGAGTTATCCATCAGTTATTTCAGTTATTGATCAAGGAGCCTGTGTTTTTATAAAAAGGCAAAGCAATGCAATTAACAGGTCAACAAAGCTAGGATGTTTAGAAGATGTACTAAGCCCTTTAAAAGGCTTTAAATTATCCAGAGTAGGACGAATGGGACTGTCCATCAGGCTCTGGTTCTCTCTGTAGCTCTAGATGAGGAGAAGTTGGAATATCGCAGATGTCAGATTGAAACCTTGTATCTCCATTGTCATTTTACAGTTTTTACATCATTTTGGCCTGCTGTCTTTTACACTGTCAAATTTTAATAAGGAAATTGTTATAGGCAAAGACAGCATCATGTTTTACTTTTCTATAGAGGTTTTTGCATGTGCTCGTGTGCGTGTGCTCGTGTGTGTGTGTGTGTGTGTGTGTGTGTGTGTGTGTGTGTGTGTGTGTGTGTGTGTGTGTGTGTGTGTCTGTGTGTGTGCGTGTTTGTGTGTGTGCACTTCTCGGTCAGCACAGCCAGAGTCTAAATTGACCTTGACCAATATCATTTTCTTCATTGAAATGCTGACAAAGTGTAAAGGACAGCAGACCTCACATTCTGAAAAACAAAAATGGAGATAAACATCATTCCAACATCTGCAATATTACAAACATTTTCTCACAAATTCTGTCTTTGACAGCCACGGAAAGAAACAGAGCCTGATGGGCACATCCATCCATCTCTTTATAGCATTTATATCGCCTTTTTATGAAGTCTTTTTAAAGGGCTTCTTTTTTATCTAATGAGGTTTTATGTTCATTAGAGGTTTGTAATGTTTTTTTGCATTTTTATAAAAACACAGGTCACTTGATCCATAACTGTAATAACTGATGGATGACTCTATTATTATTACGATCAATAGCGATTGCTAAAATATTTCACTGAGGTCAAAATGTTGCCAATAGACATGAGAAGAAGAGAACAGTGATGAAAGAATATTGACGCCATTGATCCCAGTTCACACACACACTAGAGGTATAAACTTTACTGGAGAAAAAAGTCATTTTGCAAGTCTTTATCAGTTTGTTCACAGCAGCTGCCATCTTTAACTTGAAATGAACAAGAAGAGATTAACTGTTTTTTCTTTGACGCTGAGGATCTTCTTCTTCCTCCTGATGCTCCCGTTAGTGGTCGCCACAGTGGAGCCTCCATTTCTTCTGGTCCTCTGCATCTTACTCATCCACACCGACTGCCTGCTTGTCCTCTCTCACCACATCTATAACCCTCATCTTTGTCCTTCCTCATCTCCTTGTTCCTGGCAACTCCATCCTCAACATCCTTCTCCCGATATACTCCTCGTCTCTCCTCTGGACAGGTCCAAACCAACGCAACCTTGCTTCTCTAACTTCTTCTCCAAATCGTCTAACCTGAGCTGTCCCTCTAAAATGCTCATGTCTTATCGCATCCATCCTCGTCCCGCCCATCACAAATCTCAGCATCTTTAACTCTGACACCTCCAGCCCCGTGTTTTCATCAGCACCACCGTCTCCTACCCAAATAGCGTAGCTGGTCTCACCACCATTCTGTAAACCGTCACTCTTGTTGGTACCCATCTGTCATAGATCTCTCCTGCCACTCTTCTCCACTCCTCTTCTTTCTTTGACATCGAGGATAAATCCCTAAAAACAACGTCCCCGTGAATTGTTGCTGACTCACTGAGGTGAATTTTGACCAGGAGTTTATTTTTAGTGTTCAGGCTTAACTGAGCAATCCTGACAGCCCTAAACAGGTTCTACCGTTCTTCCCCAGTCATGCCTTTAGGCCCAGTCTAATAGTGTGTGTTAGCTGCCCCTCTTTCTGCAGTGTGTCACACCTGCCAAACACAGGCTGTACGCTGCACACACATGACATGGCAGATATAAACGCCATGGCCTGGAGGTAAAGTTCACCCATCGAAAAATTCCTTGCTGCTTATTTGATCCCTTCTATTAACTGGACGAGAGTTTTACACCAACTGTAAACGTCCAGTTTGTGGCAACGGTGGACAAAAAGGCAGAGTTTCAGTCTGTTTCCATTTATAGTGGTTTAATAACTGATTAAGAACCGGATGATATGCCAATAGGCTGTCCTTTAAGTGCCTTTAAATGAAAAATTGTAGGGTTTTTTGTAGCATATACCCACAAATGCTCTATCAGATCCTACTAAAAATGACAAGCACAATTAGCATATTTCGAGGGCAATGTGAAAAGTCACTGCGTATTGATATTTAAATGAACATCATTCCATTTAACAGGGAAGCGCCCAACAGGAACGTGAACAAAAGGTTCTCTCCTGCATTCACAGCAGAGTCTCTACACTTCAGAATGTATCTGTTTAATGGCCTAAATATTCTCTATTCAAAGAGATACAAGCAAATGTTCCGAAATCTTATTAGAGGATACTGTTACCATTCTAACAGTGCATTCTGCAGTGCATTGGCGCATTCTGAAAAGGCTCGCATCCTTTAAAACCGAAATATTCAAAATAATTTAAGATGCAAATGAGGATTTGGACATCCTCCCCACGTGCAACAGACAGCCTGTTTTAAACGGGCTGTTTTTTTGGGATGTCACAAAATAAACACATTTAAATGTAAAAGACTAATTAGTCAAAATGAACAAAGCCCCATTCACATGTCTGGTGTGCTTCTAGTGAACAGCCAATCAGAAAAGAGAACATTTAACTGTCTTAATGGCACAATTCAAACTGATGTGCATGTCTTTGGATTGTGTAAAGAAACCATGGACGCCCAGAAGAACCCCTAGAAACTTCACTTAGAAAGGACCGGGACTGGCCCATCATGGGAATCGAACCCAGGATGTCCCGTGTCACCCACAAAACAGATCAGCTATAAATTATAGAACAATTTTGGTGCATAAACTCTAAATATCATTTATGGACCTCAGATAGAAGTAAAATGGATCATTAGCCAAAGGTACTGAGGTACTCTTTAGCAAGGTATGGCCCCCATCACTGCTCCCAGGGTGCTTTAAATAGCTGCCCACTTAAAAACGTCAAGTAAATAAAGGCCATCCTGCCATCTCTATCTGGATGGACAAGCAATTCCCAGGTAAAGACATACAGTCTCCCAAAGCACTGGTCTGTTTAAATCTAAAGGAAAAGGAGAGCTTATGAGATATATTTGGTTCATAAAACATTCATGTTCTAAGCGGAGAACAGGAAGGTAAAGAAACCCAAATTAACATACAACACCCGTGGAGCAAATAAGGTAACTTTAACCTTAGGCCGACATGGTTCTCAATGCTTTTTTAGCCAAAAGGAGAACTCTGTTCCGATGATCTTCAGGGACATTGCACTCCTAAATGCACAAACCCAGGGTTCGGTAATTAAAGAAAGAAATCTGAACGAGGACAAAGCTCATGAGATTACTGCGGAAACATTGCTCATATCCGAACTGGAAGGAGGAAAAAGCCACATGCAGACAGACATACGTTCATGGTTCACTAATGAAGAACTTCCAAAGCAAACTTGAGCAGCCTGACATGCAGTGTTTTCTAAAATTTCACAGTCAAGCCCAACATCTACACTTAATTAGGCACGATAAGCAAATATTACACCGAAACTGTTGTTGATCTAAAGTGGTGCCATTGTTAGTCATACAGTCCTGCAAAGCCCCTCATTACTTCTTACTTTCCTTCCATAGTCAGAATTTCTTCTATTATTAATGTATTGTTGAGGAGCAGCAGTTCTCCAGATCTTCCTGAAGGACAGTGTTGTTGTCTCTCATGTTCAGTCCAGTCTCTGTACCTGAGCAGTTCTCCAGATCTTCCTGAAGGACAGTGTTGTTGTCTCTCATGTTCAGTCCAGTCTCTGTACCTGAGCAGTTTGATAGTTTTGTGTTGGTTAATCCACACAGTGATCTACGTCTGAAGCAGTGAAGAACCAGGTGCAGATGTTTCCAGATGATCAGGAGATCAATTTACTGCTGATGCTTAGTGGTTCCCCTTTATCTAGAACCTTGTACAGACAGATATACAGATAGACAGATATAAAGACAGATGGACTGATGGATGGAAAGACAGACAGGTAGACAGATATAGATAGATAGATAGATAGATAGATAGATAGATAGATAGATAGATAGATAGATAGATAGATCGGCAGGCAGGCAGACAGACAGACAGACAGATATACAGACAGACAAACAGATGGACTGATGGACGGACAGACAGACAGGCAGACAGATATAGATAGATAGATGGATGGATGGATGGATGGATGGATGGATGGATGGATGGATGGATGGATGTGTGGGTGTTAGGATAAGGCTCACACATTGAAAATGGACAAAAGCACCTATTACGGTCATTCATTCATAAGCCCGTCATTTTTCCAGTACATTAAAGAACCAGTCGCTGTTCTTTAGCTTTTTTAAAGAGAACCCTTCAGTCCTGGTAAGAGGCTCATATGAGAAATGGACTGAAGTGAGGTTTAATTGCCTCAATAGGGGTTTATTTTTTTTCTCAGCACCTGCCCTGGTTTTCAGTGCACTGATGCCGCAGCTATGATTAGTGTAAACCCAACAAACCAGCAATTACAGTCACATAATGAGGCCTGTATGTATAACAAGGTTAATGTGAGAAAGTTTTGTTCTCTGGCAAGCAGCTTGTTTTTCCTGGCATTGTGTCACTTACATCTGTGCTTCGTTAGAAAGCACGACACACAGGTTGTGTGAGTCTTGGCAAATTACACTACATATATTTTTTCCCACTGCTAAATTGTACGGGGCCCACCCCCTCATTAACTCCTGCCGCCACAATCAACAAGGCCAAAAACACAAAACGCTGATGTTTTCGCTTGGAAGCCGCGTTCCGTTTGATCCGCCGGGATTCGAGTGTGGCTTGTGCGATAAGCAGAGGACAGTATTAGGACGTATTACTTTTTTTTTTTCTCCGCACCTCAGGCGACAACATGCCTCGGGGTAATTATGGAAAACTGTCAAAACATCGACGGACAACTTTAAGCTCTGGCTTGAGTCCTGTCAGCACAGCGCTACACTCACTTACCAAGAATAGGCCCAGGTTGCACGAGACAACAGGGTCAAACAGCTGGTGGAGATACGGGTTAAGTGATAAAAATGACACCTTCTGTAACTGTGAACTGTGTTTGTGTGTGTGTGTGTGTGTGTGTGTGTGTGTGTGTGTGTGTGTGAGTGTGGTTTCCTACTGGCATTTTGAGGTGCAAGTCATAGCAAATCTGCATTTGCTAAAATAGCATTTTAAAGACCAAATCGTCTCAAAAATAATAGCATTCATAAAGTAGTTAGCACGCCATATGCTGCTATAGAAGTCACGCTTGTAGCCTCTTTTTCTAGCGTGTCATTTTAAGTGCTCACACGTGTGGTTCCTCAGATATCTCCTTTTAGAAGGGGAAAATATCTCATTTATATAAAAATGGCACTAAAAAAAACAATGCTTCCTAATAGAAATATACAGTAGCACAAAAAGTCTTCAGCCACTCCTCTTTTCTTCAGACTTTTCTTCCAAAGAGCCAGACTTTCTTGTATTTTTAGTATGTTCTTGAAGGACAGTTGTTCCTGAAGGACTTTTCTGAGGGGCTCTTGTTTTCAGACCAGTCCCTGGACCTGACCCTGTATCTTTACACACTAAAGCATTTGTTCCCATTACTTTCATCTAATCTTCTCAGTTTACCGAGGGTAAGACAGTTTGAGAGGTATAACATATTTCTTTTTGTGCACCAACAAGATGATTTACTAGCAAAATAAGAAAAAATGAGGAGCAGCTCAAGACTCAAGACTCGGGTCAGTGGTGGCCTAGTGGTTATGGAGTTTGCCCCAGGACTGGAAGGCTGTGGGTTCAAATTCCAGACCAGTAGATTGCCCTGAGTTACCCTTGAGCAAGATAACGTCCCCATCACTGCTCCCTGGGTGCTTTTAATAGCTGCCCCCTGCTGCACGGTGTGCATGGGTAAAATGAAGAGGATGCATTTCACTGGGGTTCACTGAGTGTTGTGCTGTGTACTCCCAATGATCAATAGTCACTTTTACTTTGCATAGTACTTTACATTCCAATACCAATCATGTGTTTGAATTTCTTGGGCCAGTCCTAAAGTTAGTTCATAAAGAAAGGAAAGCATGGCTTAAAACTGTAGTGTGACTGTCACATTTCCCACATGTAAACGGAGCACTACTACTGATTCTTAAAATTATACATAATCTAATTTTTTCATGCCATTTCATCCCAACCAGCGGAGGCGCTGGAGTCCATCCTGGCGTTCGTAGGACGAAAGGCTTAGAGATACCCTGGACAGGTCGCCATTACTGGAGATTTAAAAACAGTTGACTAGAAATAAAACCACATTCTACCATATGTTATTCACACACCAGTGTGAGAGTTATGAGAGTTGTCAGAAATTCTACAGTGATCTTTGTGATGTGAAAGTGAAAGTGACTATGCGTCATTGAAATGAAAGGAGCCCCTGCTTTTTATCCACCCAGCAGCAGCGGGGCAGCCATATCCATCGCTAAGGAAGCTGTAATGGGGACAGTATCTTGCTCAAGGGTACCTCAGGGCAAGCTACTGGTCTGGGATTCGAACCCACATCCTTCTGATTCTGAGGCCTAGCCCGAACCACTAAGACACGGCTGCCTCAGATTAAATCATATACACATTTAAAGTATTAAACCAGTGATTGTAAGACCATGACAGTGCCAAAAGTCTTTATCAGTTCCTCCCAAGTTGAAGATAGTTGTTCGAACAACTTCTAAAGTATAAAACTTTTGTACTACTGCATCACCGCTTGAGGAGATTTGCAGGCATTCTTACAGCAGATAATGCTCACATTTTTCATTTGGCTGGAGTGACTCTTAAGATTAATGTTTACGAACTCCTGAGAATCGAATGCACTTGCAAGTACAAGGATTTAGGACTTGAGTAATGGATATGACTTCTACTTTGTTCTCTCTACTAATGCCCAGCTTCCTTTGGTCCCTGCTCTTATTGCTGAACTATAGTTTAAATTTCCAAACGGCAGAAAAAGTTATTATGAACCAATCTTCATAACCAAATTATGAACCAGTCCTTGGTTTACTAGGGCAGCAGACAAAGAAATAATACTTTCATTCAATATATTTTTGAGTCTCCCACTGCAAACCCAATGCCCACTTCTTAAAAATATTCATTGTGCAACTAAGGTCAAACAAGCAAACCACACTGCTCTGCAGAGAGAGGCAATAACTGCTGTTGCACATTTTCCCAGTCAGCATCTATTTTAACCTCTGTTAACGTTTCATCGGATTCTGTGTCTCATCCTTTGCAGGGGACGGAGGTACAAAGAGGTAGACGATGAAACAGACCTCAGGCTCTAATTCTATAATATCATGCTGGTTCAGCCCAGATATACGTAAAACTGGTTAATACCAACTGTAATAGTAATAGTAGTTTCAGAAGTTCAAAATTTTGAGTTGAGCAAAGTTTTTTTTCACATATTATTCATAAAAAACAAAAAAAGAAATTATATATATATATATATA
>CM029380.1:3157101-3169254 GCA_017165825.1 Hepsetus odoe | reverse complement strand
GAGAGAGAGAGAGAGAGAGAGAGAGAGAGAGAGAGAGAGAGAGAGAGAGAGAGATCAGTGGGAGGGAGGAGTTGAGAGACAGACAGTGAGTGGGCAATAAAAAGAAGGAGAAAGAGAAAAGAATGAAGACAGACATATAAACACATACAATATGCATAGAGAGAAGGAAGAAAAAAATGAGAATAAGAATGAGAAGACATTGAAAAAGGAAGATTGAAACAGGCAGCATGAGAGACGACACTGAAAAGGGGAAAAGTGAAGAAGAGAAAAAAAGGGGGGTGATAGACAGCAAGAAGACAGAAAGAGTGAGAGAAAGTAAGAGGAGAGAGGGAGAGAGACAGACGGGTGGGAGGGAGGGTGTGAGAGACAGACAGACGGTGAAAGGGCAATAAAAAAGTGAGTCAGAAAGAAGAAAAAAATGAAGAGACACAAACTATATATGGACAGAAGGAAAAGGAGGAAATGGGAGTCAGAAAGAGAAGAGGTTGAAAAAGGGAAGAGTTAAAGGTACACAAAAGGAGAGTGAGATAGCAGGAGGACAGAGAAAAAGAGGTAGAGAGCAAGAAGTAGAAAAGGAGGAATATTGTGTGAAACACCAGGACCTTCAGTGTGTCAACCTTAATTAAAAATGGATTAATCAGCAGCGGAGGGCGGGGTGGGAACGGCGACGGAGGAGTGGAGATTTTCAATTCATCACACCAGTGTGTCTGATAAGTAATTATGTAACAGCTCTCTTGTTCACCCAGAGGTCCGGGACTTCATCGAATCCGAATGAGCTCCAGAGTGAAGCACGGCTCACAGTTCATATCACAGAGAGTAGCCATGAGGCTCTTTCAGAACATGTACGCTGAAGATAGTGATGCACGGAGCCGACTGCTTTCATTGACTTTACAAAATGTTGCATCTCGAACAGCGGGTTGGCTTTGTAGTGTGTCAGCTGGGAGCACATGATGTCATACTTTCTGCATGTAAACTGAACACGAAAGTGACTATTCGTGTCATTGTGAAACACAGCACAGGGCCCGGGAGCAGTGGTGGGGACAGTACCTTGCTCAAAGTGAAAGTGACAACCCTTGTCATTGTGAAAGCACAACACAACGAACACAATGAAATTCAACACACACACACACACACTAGTGCAGTGAGGGAATCAAACCCACAATCTTCTGATCTGGGGCAACTCCCTAACCACTAGGCCACTACTGCCCCCAAGGGTACCTCAAGGCAACATACTGGTCTGGGATTCGAACCCACAACCTGCTGATACTTGGGCCTAGTCCCTAATAGGCCAATACTGCCCCATGGTAGTCTGGGCTTTGGAATAATAGTGTCAAGAGGTGTGGAAAGGAAAGATGGGATGATCTGGTCTGGGAAGCCCAGTTTCGAGGGAATATTCCACAGACTGGCTGGGCACTGGAGGTTGGGACAATAAACTGGGACTGTGTATCATTTTTGGCTGGGTGTCTTCATTTCAAGACCTGCTTTTTGCTCAACCATTCTCCACCACAAGTTTTTGGAGCTAAAAAACGCAGAAACAAGCGTATAAACATCACTACAAAGGAGCATTTATACCCCTGTAGACGACCCCCTGGATTTGGGGAGATCTTGTTGGCTGCTGCTGTGCTCCAGTCTATTGGCAGCACCTTTGTAAAGAGATCATACAAGCTTTTGTGCCAGTGTCAGCATTGGGTACAATCAAATTCACCTGGAATGGTGACTGTCTGGTTACTTTTGGACACACTGTGTTGTGTTTCTTTTTGTGGAAATGAGTTTCAAATAAATTCACTGCAGCCCTTTTTCAGTAAGTGAGGGCAGTCGTGATGGCTTTCCACAGAATCTATGGTTTTCTGTCATTCAGGGGCTGCGGTTCAGCGTCATAAATTCTCAGAACACTCAGATTTAAAAATATGGGCCTTTTACTAAGCTCAACAAAATGCTTTTTCTTTTTTGTACATACATTTTTTTTTTTGGTATCCATTATTTTAATAAAAGCGCTGCAGGGCGGCCTGGCAGCAGATCCTGAGCAGCTCACCACCAGCCTCACACATCAGCTCCCACACATAGTGTTTTAGAGAGGAACGCTTTGGTGGAGTAGGCGAAGGGCTCGCGGCTGGAGGCTGCCAGATTGGGTGCCAGAGTGCTCAGCGCTACCATTGTACTGAAGTTTAAGTTGCGTTCGCGAGGACATTTTTATATCTGTCCAAAAGGCACCTTCTGCCATTAGTTTCAACCAGCCCTGTGTGCTGACGGACAGCAAACCAGCGCATGGCAATGTGTAAAAATGAAGCTCTAATGATGAATCTAATGATAACAGCTCATATCCAGAGCCACACCATCTCTTACATTCCACATAAACGAGTCAAGCTGTAAAATCCAACTCGAAAGATTACAAAGATCTTTAGAAAGAGATTATCTCCAGTACCTTTTACCTCCAAAGAGCAGTAACCCAAACACAAACATCTAAAGAAAAAAGAAACAGTGCAGGTACATGTTTGGCTCACCAAGGTACAAGCAGTGCAAATGTCCCCTCAAATGTATAACTTGGTCCTTGAGGTCCAGTTTCGTACCTTAAATATATATTTTTTATTCTTTTTTAATTTATTGTTCAGATGAAAGGGACCAGGGCTTTTCATAACTGAATGTTTTAATGTAGAACGTCTGGCTGTAGGGTCTGATTGGATGGAAGAGGTACCACCCTAGTGATCCCCATGACATTTTTTCTATAGGAGACCATTCCAGCTCAGTCCAACTCAAAAGGTGCAAAAGAGGAAAAGCACAAGCTCATAACCAACAAACCAACGATGTGCTTTCTTTGACCGATTTCCAAAAGTCATGTACGATCCCATTCTAAAGATCTACAGGCACGGCTTACCTCCAAAGCTGCACGATCGAGCTGTAAAGATGGACTGGATTGCATCGCACATGTCCACAGTCCCACGATCCACCTCTGAGGATCTGTATCAACACCTGCCATCCAAAGCTGCAAAATCCAACTCTAAAGAACAAGAGCTGTGCAGTGCCGTACAGAGATCTGTAGCAGGTCAAATCCTGAACTCTGGTTCACATATGGAGCCTTAAATGTGCTCTGATTCTTGGAAAAGCACTCGTCCACATTTTTACGAGTGTTTTGTTTTCAACGGATACCCAAAGGTCCTTGTAAATGCAGCCTTTTGTCAAAGAAACAGACACTTGACATGTCTTTGAGAAAACTGACTGGTTGTTACTGGCTAAGTGGTCAATAGACATGACCCACGCATGACCCTTAACCCTGGACCTTAGGGCTAAGCAGATGGCTATTTTCATTGAGATTGGCATGCTAAGAGCCAAGCGCCTGCACTGCTGACTAGCAAATGCTCTTTTTTTTTTTTCTAAGCATGTCAGTGATTCATCTGACCTGCGCTACAAGGCTGGAGTGTATTATTCTGCTTAACCGAATCCATGCAGGATGACAACAGCACATTTGTCAGCACATAAGCCTGATAAAGCAACAGGAAAAACCACCCGCAATCTGATAGCGCAGCCTTTCAGGCGCACGCAGCATTACCGTTGGAAATGAGCAGCACAATAGAGAGAGACGTTCCACAATATCTCATTAGAATGGGATTTTCGTCAACATCCAGCTTTGCAGGGGCAGCTGTGGAGAACCGCATTTGTGGGCGGGGCAGTGATAAGTCAATTGCTTCCAGTAATTGCAGTCCAGCAGTCATCAAGTTTTCTAATTCAAACATGGACGGAGTCAAGGGCGAAGAAGAGCGAAGGGCCGTGTGCTTGTCAGGAGCTGTACACAGTGACACTGCAGCGCATCGCCACCTGAAACTATTTGTGACAGATAAGGGTCACCTACACTGCTCCTCATTTAGCTGGCAGAAGCAAAATGGCACCTTATCAAGAGTAGTGCTGGGTGACACATCGACCACCGGTGCAGAACCTTGACTGCACCGTGTGCACAATTATTAGGCACGCGAGTGTTTTGACCATATAATCATTTTAATGCATATATTTGAACTCTGAACTGTGTAAACTCGAATGCTGATTGGATTTAAGCAGATCAGGTGATGTGTTTGTGTAATGAGGGGGGTGTGGCCTAAGATCAACACCCTATATCAAGGTGTGCAAAATTATTAGGCAGCTTTTTTTGCTCCTCGGGCAACCTGGGCCAAAAAAGAGTGAGAACTGACTCTGAAAAGTCAAAAACTGTAAAGTCTTTTAGAGGGGGCAGCGGTGGCCTAGCGGTTACAAACTAAGGATCGGAAGGTTGTGGGTTCGAATCCCAGACCAGTAGGTTGCCCTAAGGTACCCTTCAACAAGGTATCATCCCTATCACTGCTCCCCGGGCACAGAATATGGCTGCACGATCTGTGGGTTATATACAGAGGATGCATTTCGTTATGGTGACATGTGCTGTGTTTACAATGACAGTTAGTCACTTTCACTTTAATGAACTGCTAAATTTTGTCTTTTTTTTTTTCCAAATCTGGGACCAGTTACTGGTGCATGGATGTATTTTATTGTCAAATGCAAAAATGTGCCCTCCCCATGAACCATGTCCAATCAAATCAACTTCTTAAATCAGTTCCAATGATATCGGGGATACTTGAAGTCTGAATCAGTCCTGACAGTCTTCCTGCACTCCAGGGCTTTTTAATCAAACATTATATCAAAACAAGATTATGAGGATGCTGAGCTTTCGGTTAATTGTTTTCTCCCTCTCTTCAATAAAGTCTTCACTTTCCATTTCAGGGGAAATTACAACAGCTTTCTTGCATCGACAAGAATGAGGTGAAAATTGTTTCTAATGTCAGGCAGTTTTGGTGTGAAGCGCGGTGCTGACACTTCATTAGCGGCACATTCAGAAACACATCCATGTGGGGTTATCGATCCAGTCATTTGTGCAGCATTATGGGAAAGGTTAAACTTATTGGCGTATTGAGCCACGAGTACAATGCGCAGATGTGAAATACCACATTCCTCGAAAGTCATTTTCCTTCGGCGAACATTGATGCAGGGAGTTTTTGAAATATGTATTTAAGAATTCAGCCTTCGTGACAATTTAAGAGGGTTCTGGAAGAGAGAGAAGCGTTTGAATGAGCGAGATGCTATCATAACACAATAAGATATTCTCTTTATCAGATAAGAGAGGCGTAATCTGTTTAAAATGAAATCAGATCATAAAGCAAATGAATTCACTTCATCCGAGGCCCAACAAAGGACCTGGAATGGTCTTGGCTTGGATATTGGGTTTCAGGAAATCCATATTTCTTTCAGCTCTGGTGGAAGACCCTGTGAAGGGAGGCGAGAGGAGAATCATCATGCAGAATTTTCTCGTTTACATCAAGTTATGTAAGTCATCTCAGCCAAATATACAGTACACGGTGAAGCAAAACCATGTTTCTCCAGGGACGTGCTGCAACACCGCAGATTACATGAGTGTGCAACACGAATAACACAATACTACATGGCGGAACGGAATACTGAGCAGCCGACACGGAGCAGAGTGTGAAAGCAGTGTTAGGTCTGATACCACATTTAGCAGCAGGTGATTAAGGGCAAAAGTGCAAAAGATTTATGAGGTGAGGAGTGACAGGAACAGATTATTGTGCAAAAGTTGGCCAAAAATAGCAGCAATAATAAAAAATTCATATAAATAAGAGGAATGGCATGGTGAGAATTCTGTCTATGGGGGGAAAGTATGGTGTGTATTCATTTTCTTTTAAGTGCAATTGGGATTGTGGAGAAGTTTGAATGCTATAAAGTTTAAACCCAAGTTTAAGCCACCCCTTATTTCTTTATTTTTTGCAGAAAATAAGACAATAGGTGCAGTGATGTGCAGAAATACAGATGAATATAGTCCATAAGACAAAGAGAGTTTGTATATTTCTAAGCTGGTGGTTTAGCGGTCGGATACTCGGCAACAGACCAAGAGTCGCAGGTCCAAATCCACCTCAAGCACTACCACCACTGGGTTCCTGAGCCAAACCCTCAACCCCAAGATGCTCCAGGAGAACTGTCCCTGTAGGCAGGAAATGTTATACAAAATGTGAGGGGTGTACTCACTTTTGGGAGATACTGTATGTAGAAGTTATAGTGGTCAGTTAACACTAACTTTGTGTCTGTTATCTAGAGCCTAGACAATAAGAGAATTATCCAATAATCTAGATATTCCAAAAGAACTTGTCCCGGTTAGATGTAAGTCTCCCATCCTGGTTAGCATAGCTTTAGCAGCAAACCACAGAACATCTTTGTGTTGCAATGGTGGATTATTACAAGAAGTTCATCAGAGTATATCTACAGCATTACAGGGAGTAGAATATGAATATGCAGAGGTAAAGACATACAACTATGTCCCAGGAGTCTGTGGACAAAGACTCTTATTCTGCTATACCCCTGTTTGGGGTGAAAATACGTGCCCTTTTCTTATGATCTGGGTTACTCTTGAGCAAAGAGTAAAGGACCGGTGTTCAAATAACGTTTTGTTGTGGAAAGTAAAACAATCGATTCCAAGATGATATCAATTTGACCTGAGATCACCAGAGTCATGAGAACCCTTGCCAGCCACCCAGGTCTACACATCTGCCCCGGCCAGAGGTGCATGGGATAACGCATCTGTCTATAGATCAGAAGATTCTAGGTTCGACTCCTGGCTGGCTCAAACTTTAAGGGCAATTGTGGTCATGGGTTAGAACTGCTGACCGGTAGGCTGTTCTGAGTTATCCTTGAGCAAGGTACCGTCCCCATCACTGCTCCCTGGGCGTTTTCAATAGCTGTAACCTGCTGCACGTGGTGTATGGGTTAAACAGGTCGCATTTTGCCGTGGTTCACTATGCTGTGCTGGTTTGCGATGATAAATGGTCACTTTCGCTTTCACATGTGAATAAATGAGTATGAAACCAGCTGACAAGCCTGTAATTACATCAGCTGCACTATAACACTTTCGGCTGCTCCCGTTTAGGAGTCACCACAGCGGATCAACCGTCTCCATTTCTTCCGGTCTTCTGCATCTTCCTGCTTCAAACCAACCACCTGCATGTCCTCTCACCACGTCCATAAACCTAATCTTTGGTCTTCCTCTTTTCCTCTTTCCTGGTAGCTCCATCTTCAACATCCTCCTTCCAATATAATCCTCGTTTCTCCTCTGGAAACGTCCAAACCAACGCAACCTTGCTTGGAAAAACTTTGTCTCCAAAATGTCTAACCTGATCTGTCCCTCTAATATACTCATTTCTAATCCTGTCTATCCTCGTCACACCCAACAAAAATCTCAGCATCTTTAACTCTGACACGTCTAGCTCCGCCTCTTGTCTTTTCATCAGTGCCACTGTCTCCAACCCGTATAACATAGCTGGTCTCACTACTGTCCTGTAAACCTTCCCTTTTACTCTAGCTGGTATCCGTCTGTCACAAATCACTCCAGCCACTCTTCTCCACCCATTCCAACCTGCCTGCACTCTCTTCTTCACCTCCCTTCCGTACTCGCCATCACTCTGAACTGTTGATCCCAAGTATATATTCTGTCTTTGCCCTTCTGACTTTCAGTCCTCTCCTCTCAAGAGCAGATCTCCATCTCTCCAGGTCCCCCTCAAGCTGCAAACCAGAATATCATCAGCAAACATCATCGTCCACTGAGACTCCTGTCGAACCTCGCCAGTCAACCTGTCCATTACTATTATAAACATAAACGGGCTCAGCGCTGATCCATGATGTTATCCAACCTCTACCTTAAATGTATCCATCACTCCCACTGTAGATCATCACTGTTACACTGCCATCATACATATCCTGAACTACTCTCACATACTTCTCTGTAACACCAGACTTCCTCATACAAACCCACCACTCCTCTCTATGCACCCTGTCATATGTTTTCTCCAAGTCCACAAAGGCACAATGCAGCTCCTTCTGACCTCTGTACTTCTCCATCAACACCCTCAGAGCAAACATTGCATCTCTAGTCCTCTTTCTCGGCATAAAACCATACTGCTGTTCACTAATCCTCACCTCATTTCTGCTTCCACGACTCTTTCCCAGAACTTCATGGTGTGGCTTATCAACTGTATCCCTCTATAGTTACTACAGCTCTGTGCATCACCCTTATTCTTGAAAATCAGTACCAGTACACTTCATCTCCATTCTTCAGACATCTTCTCCCTTTCCAAGATTGTGTAAAACAATCTGGTCAGAAACTCAACTGCCATCTCCCCTAAGCATCTCCATGCTTCCACTGGTATGTCATCTGGTCCAATAGCCTTTCCATTCTTCATCCTCTTCATCGCTACCCTTACTTCCATCTTGCTTATTTCCTGCACTTCACTAACCACTTCCTGGTTCACTATCCTCACATCATCCAATTTTCTCTCTCTCTCATTTTCTTCATTCATCAGCCCCTCAAAATACTCCTTCCATCTACTCAACACGCTCTGTCCACCTGTGAGTATGTTTCCATTTCTATCTTTAATCGTCTTGACCTGCTGCACATCTTTCCCAGATCTGTCTCTCTGTCTAGCCAATTGGTAAAGGTCCCTTTCTCCCGCTTTACTGTCCAACCTCTCATACAATTCACCAAACACCTTATCGGTTCATCTCCTTGTACAAATGTCTACTTTCTTCATCTCTCTGACTGTCCCACTTCTTCTTTGCCTTCCTCTTCTTCTGCATACACTCCTGTACTTCTCGGTTCCACCACCAGGTTTCCTTATCCTCCTTCTTCCTTCCAGATGTCACACCAAGTACATTTCTAGCTGTCTGCCTTATCGCTTCTGCAGTAGTTTCCCAGCAGTCCGGTAGCTCTTCAACACCTCCCAGTGCCCGTGTTAACTCCTGCCTGAATTCCACCTTGGAGTCCTCCTCCTTCAGCTTCCACCACATGATCCTCGACTCTTCCCTCACTTTCCTCCTCTTCTTGACCTTCAAGGTCATCCTATGCTCCTCATCCTATGCTGTTTAGCTACACTCTCCCCTGTCACTACTTTGCAGTCTCTGATCTCTTTCAGACTGACCCTCCTGCAAAGGATATAATCCATCTGTGAGCATCTTCCACCACTCTTATATGTCACCCTGTTCTTCTCCCTCTTCTGAAAAAAGTATTAACTACAGCCATTTCCATCCTTTTTGCAAAATCTACAACCATCTGACCTTCAGCATTCCTCACCTTGACACCATGCCTACCCATCACCTCCTCATCACCTCTGTTCCCTTCACCAACATGACCATTAAAATCTGCACCAATCACCACGCTCTCTCCCCTGGGTACACTCTCTATCACTTCATCTAACTCCCTCCAGAATTCTTCTTTCTCTTCCATCTCACAACCAACTTGTGGAGCATAAGCACTAACAACATTCATTATCACACCTTCAACTTCCAGCTTTAAACTCATCACCCTCCCTGACACCCTCTTCACCTCCAAAACACTCTTCACATACTCTTCCTTCAGGATAACACCTCCCCCATTCCTCCTTCCATCCACACCATGGTAGAACAGTTTAAACCCTCCTCCAGTACACCTTACTACCTGATCTTACTACCCTTCCATCTAGTCTCTCACACACAGAAGATCAACCTTCCTTCTCTCCATCATATCAGCTAATTCTCTACGTTTGCCAGTCATGCTACCAGCTTTCAAAATCCCTCCCTTACTTCCACTCTCCTCCCCTTCCTTCTCTCCTCCTTCCTCTGGAAATGCCTTCCTCCTCTTCTTCTTCTTCTCCTTTGGCCAACAATAGTCCAGTTTCCACCAGCACCCTGTAGTCTAACAGCACTGGTGGTGGTCGTTGTTCACCCGGGCCTCGACCGATCTGGTATGGCATATTGATTTGGCCAAGTTTTACACCGGACACTCTTCCTGACATAACCCTCCCCATTTATCCGGGCTTGGGACCGTCCCGAAGAAATACCCTGGCTTGTGCATTCCTAGTGGCTGGGTTTAGCAACACTTAATAAAAATCTGTGTTTCACCCAAGCTGAGAAACACATACATTTTATTCTAGCCCGACTTTTAAAGAAACCCTGCTATTTAGATTTTTCCAGATTTCCAAATAAAGAGTTTTATATTTAAAATAGTGCGGTTGGTTTGAATTCTCCATTCTACAGAGGCTGAATCCCAGCAGTGGCAATAAAACCAGACATCTGAAGAGTTTACCTCCCAGAACGCTATTACATGAAATGCTCAGGAAAGCAGGATCTTTATGGAGCTAAAGTCGGGTCTTCTTGTCATTGCTCTGAAGAATTCTTTAATTTTTGAAAGTCTAATCAAATGCTTGCTGATCTGCATTTGGCATCAACGTAGCTTTATGTTGCCCACCCGAACCTGGTCTCTCTCATGCCACTCTCTCTACCGGATCTCCATGGCAAGCTGCAGCAGAAGCTGTTTTTTTTCCTCCACACAGGTGGCAGGTAAAGCCATCTAAGGCTGCATTTCCCTCTGAGCCTTTCAGCCTAGACAGCACCAAGGACAGCAGCCAACTCCGCCACTTTAACTGCGTCAAATGAGAAAAAAATCAAACATTGTGCCGTTTCCGCTGAGGCAGGTCACGACGGTGAAAGCGGAATGTTCTTTCTTTTGATTCGCCAAGGATTGTGAGACAGTAAGTAAATGGATGAAATTGAATTTAGAAAAACAGGAGGAAATAACCATGCCGGCTCTGTCAGATTTTGCCGGAAAGCATTTTTTTTTTTTAAATGGCATGGAGAGAACTTTTCATTTTTGATTCATATCCTGAGTGTAAAATAGATTATACAGACCAGATGACTGGATGACTAACTCTTACACGATGAAACTGGCTGTTTCTTTTGTTGGTTTTTAAAGTACACTTTATCCTTGAAAATCCATTTATTATTTAAATAAAGAAGTGAGAGAGAGAAAAAATTAAATGGTGCATTGCATAGAGGTTGCACTTGCACTGCCCATGGTGCTGAAATGCAAATGTCGATTTTTCCATTGAGCTGGGAACTCTCCGTGGTGCTGAACTTTCTAATAACCTCTATACCAATTACTACACAACATAAAAGACAAAATAAACAACAGACAAGAGGATGAGAGGAGCAGTGGTCATGTGCTTGTTGGTAATTATGGTCAAGGTGTTTAATGTTATACTGGTGTTAGTCACAGTTCCAGTATTGATCTGATTCAAGATTCAAGCCATTTATTTGTCACATGCACAACATGTCCCTGAATTGATCTTAAGATTGTGCATTGGTGTTACTAAAAACAAACACAAACAGAAAAGAGCAAAAGGAATATGATAAGTAAGTTAGTAAGTAAATAAGTAAAGACAGAGCGGAAAAAACTTTTAGGGGTCGCCACAGCGGATCATCCGTTTTCCATTTCTTCTGGTCCTCTGCATCTTCCTCCTTCGAACTGACCACCTGCATGTCCTCTCTCACCACGTCCATAAACCTCCTCTTTGGTCTTCCTCTTCTCCTCTTTCCTGGCAGCTCCATCTTCAACATCCCTCTCCCTTCTGGGGCAGCGTTGGCCTAGTGGTTAGGGATTTCTCCCCAGATCGGAAGATTGTGGATTCAATTCCCTCACCTGTAGGTCGCCCTGAGGTACCCTTGAGCAAGGTACCGTCCCCGTCACTGCTCCCCGGGTGCTTTCAATAGCTGCTCCCTGCTGCATGGTGTGTGTATGGGTGAAACGCAGAGGCTGATTTTTGTTGTTGTGCTGTGCTGTGTTTCACAATGACAAGGATAGTCACTTTCATCATTTTTCCAATATAATCCTCGTCTCTCCTCTGGACATGTCCAAACCAACGCAACCTTGCTTCTCTATCTCCAAACGTCCAACCTGATCTTTCCCTCTGATATATTCATTTGTAATCCTTTCCATCCTCGTCACACCCAACGGACATCTCAGCATCTTTAACTCTGACGCCTCCAGCTCCGCCTCCGCCTTTTCATCAGTGCCACCGTCTCCAACCTGTACAACATAGCTGGTCTCACTACCGTCCTGTAAACCTTCCCTTTTACTCTAGCTGGTTCCTGTCTGTCACAAATCACTCCAACCACTCTTCTCCACCCATTCCAACCTGCCTGCACGCTCTTCTTCACCTCTCTTCCACTTTCCTCCCTTTCATTCACACTCATGTATTCTGTCTGGAAAAACTAAGAAAACTAAAAATACAACAATGAATTATGATAATTATAATAACAAATAAT
>CM029380.1:2957101-3152101 GCA_017165825.1 Hepsetus odoe | reverse complement strand
TAAATAAAAGGGTTCTGTGAAGCCCTTAAAAGGGTTCCTTGGTTTCAAATAGTTTAAATGGTTCAATTGTTCGCTCCTATGAGAGGGAACCTATTCTTTAAAGTTATTTCAAGTTAAAAATGGTTCTGTGAAGCCTCAAAAAGGGTGGTTCGGTTGTTCCAAAACTTAAATGGTTCTATGGTTCTCTCCTATGGTGGGGAACCTATTCTGTAAAGACATTTTCCATTAAAAAAAAATTGGTTCTATAAGGCCCCAAAAAGGGTTCATTGGTTATTTCAACACTATAGCTGGAAACCTGTTCTTTACAGCTATTTTCCATTTAAAAAGGGTTCTATGCAGCCCTAAAAAGTGTCCTTGGTTATTTCAACACATATATGGTTCTATGGTTCTCTCATGGCTGGAAACCCATTCTACAGTTATTTCATTTCCCAAAATGGTCATGACTCCTGATAAGGCCCTTTGGTTTCAATAGTTTAATGATCCAATTGTTCTCTCCCATGAGAGAACATTGGTGAAGATTTAAATAAAGCAATAACAGAACCTTCTACATGTAAGCCTTTTGCATTTAATTTATGTGTGATGGATGTACACATTAGAGTTGAGTGTTCTCCAAGCATCACTCTTTTCCATGCATGAAGGAACACGGTGGTGTGAAGGAGTCTGACAGATTTAAAACGGGTCACGGATGTACATCACCGTGTAAAATCATGCAGAAGACTAAAAGAGAGGGAGCTTTGCAAAGCACCAGCCCAGCTTCTGACAGTGCCTACGGTCTCTCACGCTGCATCCGCGGTGGACGGCTACAGGAGAAACGCTGAGAGAGTGTGCGAGGGTGAGACGTGTGGGCAGTAGTACACTAATGAGACATCACATGGCGTGGGCGCCTGAGGGGAGAAATTACACTGCAAGGGTGTGCTACATCATATAAAATATGTTCTCCACTCATATCCTGGAGCATCGTTGAAACTGAAGATTTTTTCTTCCCGCAGCTGATTGGTGCTGCTGTGATCAGGAGAATAATAATTGTTAGTTTACTTAAATAATGTACCGTGATAATGCATATATTAGTTAATAAGCTCACCCATGTCAAAACAACAAACTCAAAATTCACTGGAACACGAAGCCTGGAGGGGTTTAGAACATTACCGCACAGACAGCACGCACAACGCTCAATCAGTAATGTTAAATAATGCTGAAAACATCAAAGCATGCCCCATGAATGCATTCTTTCATGGTCATTGCCGCAAGTTTGGAAGAGAAACTAAAATCATGTTCTAACTTAATGGTAGTAAGCACATTGGCCAACATCAAGCTCTTAAAAACATCTATGGAGAGCAGGTTGGGCGGTGGTTTAGGCCATTGTTGGAGAAGATTACAGCATGCATGTAGATGGCAACAGGATGCATTTGAATTATGGGTGTTTGTGAAGTGACGGCCTGACAATGATCTGCTAGAGATCTTCTGCTCCAGTCATTCTTCTGAATCTTGCTTGAAACTGTTCTACCTGAACGTTGTTGCAGACCTAATGGCGGCAGCTTCTTTCTGCAGGATAATGCAGCCACACTGCAAACATTGTCCAGGTTCTGGTGTTGACTTGTCATCCTGAATCCGATCGAGCATCGGTGGATGTGGTGGATGTAGTCAATACCATGTAGGCTCCTAGGCTTTCTCAAGCAACCTTTCAGTCTCAATGGGTCAGAGCTGTTTTGGTGGCACAAGGGGGGGCAACACAGTAGCAGGCAGGTGGAGGAAGACCAAGAAATATGTCTAATTAATTGGGACCACCTGAGTCTAGTAATAGAAATAGCTTATTCACTGCTGCAATATAATCATGTACTGTGTAAATATATATATGGTGTAAAATATATATATATGGTTCTATGAAGGCCCAAAAAGGGTTCATTGCTCATTCCAGTACTTAAATAGTTCTATGGTTCTCTCCTATGGTGGGGAACCTGTTCTATAAAGACATGTTCAATAAAGAAATGGCCCCAAGATATACAGCACTGTGCAAAAGTTTTAGGCAGGTGTGAAAAAATGCTGGAAACAACGAACACTTTCAAAAATGGAAGTGTTCATCATTTATATCTATCAACAACAAAATGGTGGAATGAACAAAAGAGAACGAAAAGCAAATCAATATTTGGTGTGATTCACCCTTTCCTTCAAAGCCAGCATCAGTTCTCTAGGTACACTTGCAGTTTTGATGAACTCCGCCGTAGGTTGTTCCAAACGTGACTGTGTTTCAACTCAGGTGATAATTGAAGCTGATCATCAGCACTGTTTGGTAAAACTGGTTGATCAGACACCTACCATAATCCTACAGAATCTCTGACTTTGGAGCAAGTGTACTCTTAGAAGAACTGATGCTGGTTTGAAGCTACAAAGGTAGAAACACCAAATATTGATCTGATTTAGATTTTCTCTTTGTTCGCTCACTTTGCATTTTGTAAATTGATAAAAATAAACAATCATTATTTATATTTCTGAAAGCGTTCTTCGTTTACAGCATTTTTCCACACCTGCCTAAAACTTTTGCACAGACCTGTATATATATATATAGCCCCAAGAAGGGTTTCTAAGTTGTTCCAGTACTTAAATGGTTAGATAGATAGATAGATAGACTGACAGAGAGGACGGATGGATTTGATGAATGTACAGCTAGACAGAGACAGACAGACAGACAGAGACAGAGAGACAGGACTGATAGGATAGATAGGGATAGGGATAGGATAGATAGATAGATAGATAGATAGATAGATAGAGATAGATAGGACAGACAGACAGACAGGGACAGACAGACAGCCAGATAGCTAGAAAGGATAGATATAGACAGATAGACAGACAGAAAGAAAGACAGCAGACAGGACAGACAGACAGATAGATGATAGATAGTGATAGACAGACAGACAGACGGATGGATGGAATGGGACAGACAGACAGACAGACAGAGTGACAGGACAGAGACAAAGCAGTTGATGAACGTGCTTAGTCTGTTTAATGCACTAAGTCTATTTAACCAATCAGAATTCAAGCAATATTCATCTGCATAAAGTTCTGTGAAGAAAGATGGTGGGAAGATTTGAGATTGTGTCAGACTGACTATGATATCCAATCTGAGGCTTGGCCGGGAGAATGGTGCAGCGCATAATTAATGCTGAATTGCCCTGTCAGAATGTGACCCAAGGGGTCGGCCATGTGAGGAAGCTGAAAAACACCCGACAGAGCACTAAATCTGCACTACCGAAAGAGCTGAGACAAACCCGAGGATTAGCATACGCTCGCCACCACAGCGGTCAGCGAGGGCTGAAGACGAGGTCCCAGCTTAAACTGGGATTAGAAGATGAATCATGGTGCTAATCTCTTTAATTCACAAGCTGCACTCTGTGGTGGCTACACCATATCATATACGGCATCCACCAGCAAAACAAGCCTTGTCAGCACTTTTTTACACTAATCAAATACATTATTTGGAGTTTTTCCCATGATTTATCTAGTGTGCCAGGAAGCGCCAGACTTTTATCAGGTTATCTACTGAAATCTCTTTGCTGGGAGTTCACTTTCCCCTCCCTGTCCAATGCATGATAGCCACATTAATGCACTTTAGTTGAGCCATCGCCAGGTCCTTTTTGAACGGATTACAAGAGGGTTTTCCTGCCATAGACCAATTAGCAATCATCGGTGAGAAGACAATAACAATTTCTGGCGAAATGTTCCAGACGACGTCCAAATGTGGAACCTAAACAGCGTCCAAGGCGATGACGCGCCTGCATGTTTTATAAAACATTACATCTGTGGCCTATGGCTACTGTTAAGATTTGATGTGTAACTTTATTGTAAATTAAGCTATGCAGCTTGTCTAGGCTACAGATTCGATAATAACTCTGGCAGCCTGCGTATTTATGGCGTATAACTTGACAAACGCTGAGAAAAGCGTTATAAGACCCAATAATCAGCACACACAACATGCGCACACACCTCAGACAGATATCAATGAGCACTGATGTCTTAAAAAAGCCAATTCTGAAGTCTTTAAAATCCATATTGCTTCCTTCTGGCCGCTAAACTGCAATCACACCTCTTTACAGCCTCAGAGTCATTTTCCAATAAGAAAAAATGGTCCGGCTTGGTGGTCTAAGTATTAGATAAGCATGATTCAAAATTGAACTTTCTCTCACTGGCGCACTTCTTTGTTCCTGCCAAGAGACTCCAGTGAAAGAAACGTACAGTAGAGTGTAACGCCATATTGTCCTCTGATAGATATCCTCAATATGCTCTAGTACATGTTTCTCCAGATAAATAGAACCCCTCCACACCTCTCTCTACTGTAAACAGTCCATCTCAATTTTTTACAGCCAGAATCGGTCCATATCCTCAAAACTGTGCTTTTTAAACCTCGCTTCCAAGTGAACAGGGCACTTTTGCCACTTTGCCTTTAAGACTAAAATATGCAAATGAGCTCTGTTCTGATTGGGTGCTCTGAACTGTGACTCAATCGAATGACAATGGACTGAAACAACGAGCCGCGATACAATTCTGTATGATAAGTTGGTGTAAATCTTAACCACGCAGATACGCTTCAGTGTATTTTCTTCAGGCCCATTCCAAGCCCGATAAAGTGGGAGGTGTCCACTAGGAAGGACGCCCGCAAAACTTCATAACCAATACGTAAATAGAATCTCAGCATCGATCGTGGAGACTCAAGCACAATGATGTATAGGGGAGTTGCCTGCATCGAAGATTGTGGGTCTGACTCCCTCTACCAGTAGGTTGCCCTGAGGTACCCTTGAGCAAGGTATCAACCCCGCCACTGCCTCTCAGGAACTGCCTCCAGGCGCTATCAATAGCGCCCACTGCTTGAAGGTGTCAGCATTGTTAAATGCAGAGGTCCACCTCAAGTGGTTCACGTGCAGCTACAGAATCGCAATGACCAGGGCACATCACTTTTTCGCTTTTCACCAGTGCTGTTACTCACAGGTAGTTGGGCTACTGCTGGCAAAGAGTAAGCAAATAATGGCAGAAGAGTAGAGGAAAAGCATGTCTATAGGAGGAGGAGGGAAGTGGAGGAGAGAAGGAAGTGGAGGAGAGTGGAAGTGAGGGTAGGTAAAAGGAGAAAATTAGGAGGATGCTGAAGATGGAAAGAGGAGAAGAGGAAGAGGACGTTTATGGACGTGGTGAGAGAGGACAAGAAGGTGGTCGGTTTGAAGGCGGAGGTTGCAGAGAACGAGAAGAAATGGAAACTGATGATCCTCTGTGACGACCCCTAAACAGGAGTAGCCGAAAGAAGAAGAAGAAGATTAAAAGAAATGTTACTTCAGCAAGAGAAAGCATTCATACTGGTCTGCAGGAAAGAAAAGGAACGGTAACACTAGAATTTGTCCGGAGAATTCATCTAAGGCATTTCCCATCTGTGACCCAAGGTACCTGCATTGAGTCGGCACGAGGCACTGATTGATTATCTAACTTAAGAGAAGTGAAGCACATAAGCAGTAATACTCTTTGCCAAACAAGTGCTGACATTGCTGTTAATAAAAGATCACCCTGGCCTGTTAGCGTACATGGCAGTGGTGGGAAATAACAAAATGCAAATGGAGTGGTGTATTTATTTTTCTGACACCTTTTTACTTTTATGCTGTTAAAAATTCTTTCAGAAGAGACTCCTTACTTGGGCTTGAATGCATCTGATGGAAATTCTTGATCATTTATATTTTATCACCTTCCCTGAGATCAAGACTCATTTCTCCCTAAAGGAATAAAAACACAGGAAAGACAATCCGTTTCAGGTCCATCGGGTGCTGCATAATTAGGTTTGACTGATACAGCTTAGGCTCTTTCTGGGGCGCAGAGCCTCTTTTGTCCTCCTGTGTGATTCCGGGATGTTTTGCAATGTTGAAGTAAAGCAGCCACAGCACACAGGGAGAAAATTAACACTCAGCATCTACGAAGGGCACTGCGATGTCCTCCCAATCACAGCTGCAAGGTCACCAATTTCCTTCCCTGCAAGGTGCAACAAATAAATAAGATTAAATAACAGAAATCCATAGGTTGGAATATTCCTGTCCTGCCACTTTACCCCATTACTGCATGGAAAGTTGCACAGCCTTACCTTACATCGTCCAAGCATGCCGATGATGATTGTTTTATCAGTTTAAAATGTGAGAAAGATATAAATGATACAAATCAAATGAAGAAAAAAAATGCATATTCTTATATTAGAATATTTCATTTCTTATTTCAATTTGTGTCTAGCGTGTTGGTAATGGCTGGTTGCTAGGAGGTTGCCAGGCAACAAATGTGATGCGTCCGGAGGCGAGTTGTGATGCAGATCTTCCATAAAACACACCATCTCTTCATTGAACCTCGGGCCCAGTTTGTTTTCTAGGGCTCCGTCCTTCGCACTCCCAGAATTCCACACCTACGAAGGACGTGGACACAGAAACGAGAGGCGGCTAGCTCCTCTGTGAACGTGTTGAATTTGAAGTGCCATCTCAAAGCGGGGTGTCTCTGCAGTTTACTTTCCATATACGGATTAAAAAAGGAATGTGCAACTCAGAACTCAGAGGGAATGTAGCTGTCCATGACGGAGACTTCATAAATAAACCAAATTGGTCCTGTGGAGACAAAACCAACACCTAAACTGGGACAAGCATTTAAAAAAAAAAAAAAAAAAAAAGAGTCATATTCCTTGTATTCATCCGTGGCCTTCTCTCTTCGCAATTCAAGCCCAACAACAATGCAGCTCATGAAATATAGATCACTCTTTTAAATTCACGTGGATCGCCGGGTCCCTCTGCAATAACGTGATTATGTCCAAAAAAGCGCCAGCAGGGGTTCAAACCAGCAATGACACTCAACAATGACAAGCTTCAGTTATGGGGCTTTAGCATTTGCATAATGTCCTCCAGCATAGAGCCCTAGTGTCAGTTCAGTCATCAGAAAGTGACGGGAGGGGGGTAACGTTAAGCTGCCACTCAGCAAGGGCTTTAGAGTGTCCAACTAGGCAGTCGCGAGCACCAGATGAAGTCAAGCATGCTCTGACATTTAAAGGGAGCGGAAATAAGCGAAAAAAGAAAAAAAGGATTCTTATGTGCAAAAGAGACAAAAATAGGACAGCTGCAATGCGAAGACAATAATTATTTGGCCAGCTCAATAAAGAAGAGCCCGAGGGATGGAGGCCAGTGGGGATGGAGGAGGAGGCACCTTTGACATCTTTATTAACTGCCTTATTAAATTTTACTCCACCAGATACAGTTCTGGGACGAGGAGTTGGGGGTGCCGAGGGGGCAGATTTCAGGATTGTTTGCAAAATAAACGAAGGGAGAGTTTTAATACACCTCATGGTATACTAGACCGCTTGCATGCATTCGGGTGGTTTACATGATGGTAAAGCAGCCCACCACCGCTCACAGCAAGGGATACATAGATGGATCTGGCAACCATGGCTTATTTTTTGCTTCTTTCTCTCTAAAGTGTGGACTTGATACTATATTGCCTATATAGTATAGAAGTAGGTATATATAGATATATATATTCAGCTCACAACCTTGCCCCAACAACTAGCCTTGTCAGGCCTGTTGGTTCAGATAAAAATACCTCCTCTGCACAAGTATGAGCATGTAGACGAGCCATTAAACAGACACAATGCAAACACTGTTACTGGATCAGCGACAGCAGGCCGGACCTTTTAAGAGCTGGTAATTTTATTCATGTGCATGCTGGATAACCCTGAGCCAAGCCACAGCATTTGGCTTGATGGAGCGGCAGTAGTGGGGGACTCGTGTACCACCCGGCCACACAACAATCCCTCAGATCTACAGCAATCTATCGATCCACCAAGCCAGCCTAATCAATAGCAGAATGGTGGGGGGGAAGGGGAGAAACAAAGTTACGGAAGAAAATGGGCAATTTCAGGAGGCAACGAGGAGAAAGGAAAAAACGTGTGATTATGTTCTGATGGTTCTTGCAGACCAACATTGCCCTTGCGGTAAATTTACTCGGGAAGGAGCCAATTATGTGAGCCGCTCGCACAAGAAATGATCTCTCAAGGACTTGGAGCGAGCATGTAGGGAAGGCCGAAGCAGGTCAATGTATGTCTGAGGTATCGGCAGGTTTCGCAGGAGCATTTGTAATGAAATAAATGACAAAGGGAAAGACTTCTCCATTGTTCCTAACCCTGCCTTGGAAATGACCTTCCCGTCACAGTAAGCACACTAATGCGTTGCAGTTCACACTGTCGCGCTAGAAAGTTCAATTTAGTCATCCCCCTCCAGTTTTGCATCATTAAAATGAACCCAGTATGAAATATTGCAATATTGTGGAGCTTAAGGTTAGAAATATTATGTGCTTTGATGTCTAATGATCCATAAAGTGCCCATAATATCCCCCTGCCCAGCAAAATGCATTAACATTTGAAAGCAGGTGAGAGTTTAGATAAAAAAGGGGCCAATTATTTTTATTAATACACACTGTCACATTGCTGATTAAATGATACCTTTGTTAATGGCACAGTCATTTGAAGGGAGAATTAAAGCATCATTTCCTTTCATTTCTGAGGCGCCAAGAGACCATCGTATGGCATGAGATGATTATACTTCTCTTTTTTTTTATATCAAAAAATAATCCTCCATAGCCTGTACCCAAAAGAAGAACAAACAGATGGAGGAGACAGATGTAGACATCTGTAAAGTCTGAGAAAATTGGAAGGAGAACTGGTGCAAGTGTAGTTTGATCACCCAGACCTGTGGTCCATCACATTAAATAAGAGCTATTTGGATTACAAGATTATGCCTGATGTCTCGGGTGGGAAAATCGTTAAGGGTCTAATGACATCAATACGGTTTTGAAAAGTCGAAAAACGATCAACAGTATTGAAATTTTAAATGATTCAACTGATATGGCCTGTAGACTTTCATTTACTGTCCTCGGTGGAAGACGCTGTCAGTCAGCTCTAAGCTTCTGGGTGCATCCAATCAGAGTAAAAGGCTTTTCTCACGGCAAGCGGTAATCGAGTATCCTCCGTTCAGCTCAGTGGGAGCCGAGCAAACAGGCAGAGTGACGGGCAGGGGCGGCAAGCAGTGCGGGCATAAATAAATGTGGTCTATTTGAATTTAATCACCAAAATAATCAGTGCGTTACTCAAAAACTGATATAATCAATAACTACGGCCCAACGTTACCGGAAAAAATTAACATTGCGGAAAATATCAAAGTATGGGTTTTGTTTTACCAGTTTTATTTGCATTTTTTTTTTTGCATTTGAGGACTTTCGTGGCATCATGAGCATTATTTGCAATACTGTATTATCTGTTAACGTTTTAATAGATAATAAAAATGGCTATTATTGAGTATATAATACAAATGGCTATTATCAAGCGCTTTTAAATATTAACTGATTAACTGATCAGCCTTACTTCTGGATGTCATCTAAGTTGCTCCAAAGTGTCTAATGTCTACGGCTGTAAAATGATGGACCCCTGATATGTGGCCTAAACACACCAGCAGCGACTATTTTGAGAAAGTAGGCTGTTTTGAATCAAGCCTTGTGATCCAATTTCAAGCTACTGGCCCTTAGCCTAGCCTAGCAAAAGTCTTTGTTCTCATCCATCATATTCACACAGTAGTGCTCTCCAGCTGTCAGCCTCATGATTGATGCTTAGACTGCCATCTCCTCGTGTTCACCAATAAAAACCTGCCCTTCGAATGCAGCTTCATCCTGGGGAACGAGCCACACAGGCTCTGCTGCTGCAAAACAGGTGTGCATTTCACACACTATTTCATCTCCGTCTTCCTAGCCCAGTCCGCTGGTCATCATTAATAATAATCGTGTCCGTGGGTTCTTGGCACCCCTCGGTGGGCTCGGCGGTGGGTGATGGGAATGTACAGATGGCAGCAGGTGAAGAGGCCATGCATCATGAGGGATTCATGGTGCAATGCAGACGACAACATCAGTCCACTGACCACTGAGTGTGCTTTCTTACTGACAAACGCAAAGGGAAGCACGCTGCGTAAAGCTGTTACAGTTTATGAAGTCTTCAGTAATCGATCTGATCGGGGCCGGAAAGCAAGCCAACTGTGCTGCTGAGGGGGATACAATATTGCGTCCCTGCACATTTGCAATATCACAGCCAATAAGAAACTGCACATAAAAGCATAGACAATACAAGTTAAATAGGGACGGATTCGCATTCGTCCAGCAGTGACTGTTGAACAATCTGGTAGGATGTTTATGTATATTCGCCAACTTCAGTCCTGCAAGATGCAAAATGCAAAGGGCTTTTATAAAAGCCTACACTGTCAGAAAAAAAGGTACGGTGCAGACACTTTTTCAGTCTGTCAAGGGACAGGGGAAACATATCTTCAAGGTGCAACACTGTCCTTGAGGTCCAGCTTTGCATCTCAAAAATATGTAGATGAGGGAAATGGGTGACTTTTTAAAATCTGATGTTGTAAAGTAGAAAAGTCAAATAGAAAGCCTGGAGTTGGGACGGGGGATGTACACCACTTGAGGGGTCCCCCAGAAACCCAGGTGAATAAATGTGTGAATAAGTGAAAGTGAAAGTGACTTTTTCATCATTGTGAAACACAGCACAGCACACAGTGACCCACAATAAAGATGCATCCTCTGCATTTAACTCAAACACACAGTGCAACAGTGGGCAGCCATGTCCAGTGTCTGGGAAGCAGTGTTGGGAATGGTACCTTGCTCAAGGGCACCTAACCTACTGCTCTGGGATTCGAACCCTGTGAAAGAGCAGAGGCTCAAAGGCTTTTCAAAAGGTCCAAGGCTGGATGCAAACCAACCAAAGCACTTGTTTTCAAACAGAATTAATGTAATAAAAGTTCAAGAGCAAATGTCCAAATAGCGTTGGCGTCACTGTATGTTAATATTTGCTTCATATAGGATTTTCTAGAACCTTTAAATGTTCATATTTAGAACATAAAATGGTAGTGTGCAAAACCACCAGCTTATCTTTAATGATTTGGTACAAATTCAATGAAGATGATGCCAAAAAGAAGTATTATTGAAGAAATCTGAGTTTGGACCTTTATGACCTGCAGTGAAGACCTTCAAAAGTCACAGTTTGTCACTGTTTATAGTACTTTCTTGTTATCTGCTTGGAGATTTGATGAGCATCCCTAAAAGCTGATGTATTATTAATCCTAGTTTATCTCCATTCTTGATGTTCCACAGGTCTGTTCATCGAAACATGACTTTTCAAGCTAAAAAAGCAGTGAGTGGGGCTGTCAACTACATCTGGCGTTTAGTTCCAGTTAGGACTCCAAAAGAGATGGAGGATGGGTCACATGACAGAACGAACCAACGTCAACCTGTTATCACCTCTCCGCTAAACATGGATTCCCTCAGACACACCTCATCTCACCTTCCCTTCAAGTGGCACAGAAATCTGACTTCAATTTTATCATCTTTGTCACCCAAACTTTTGTGGGGTGAACTACAGGGCTCTGCCCCCGGGACCCTCACAGTTCCCCTGCAATGGGTGTAATTTTGATAGATGGGGCAATTTCTGCTGGCTTTCTTTTGCCAAGAGGGTCGTACCTATCCTGCTTTCTGGCAGCTGTAATGACTTTTTAATGGACTTTTTTAGTCACAAAAGAGCAGCAACACTATGGCACCAGACCTGCAGAGTCTCTATTATAACAGGCAATAGCACTCTATGACACTTTCTGCTATTTGTGTTCAGAGGATGCCACATGTTGACCACAATACTGCACGTGCATGGAACAATTTATAGCACGATTGCAAAAATACATCACACCCTGTATGACCTCCACCTAAGCCTGGCTTTAAATACTGCACAAGGAAATGAGATCCAATTATTATCTGGATGAAGATGCTACGTTTGAAGAGGGCACATGTGAACATGCTTTGTCTGGATGATGATCTGATCGCCATGGCAAGCAGACTGAAAGCCAAGCATAAACAGTATTAGAGAAGAAAAATCACCTCCCGTGGGCTGCCACATGGCATAGAAACTGCCCGTTTTAGATCCCCAGTAGTCCAATAACCATAAGCATAAAAGCAGTTCAGTGATGGCATAACCTTGGAATATCACTTGTGTATGCTTTATGCATTATAAATGCGTTATGAGGAAATACTGAAATCTTTTAAGAAGAAATGATGCATCCTTTAACTTGATAGGCAGTAAACAGCATGCATTCTTCCGCCCGTGGAGGAAAATTTAGACAACAACTTGTTTAAGGGCTATACAAGAGCTTCATTTCAGGCACTATGGAGGTAAAACTTTCAAACATCACCCTCGTCGATTTCAATCTCTGAAAACAAATGTATTTTTTAGAGAAACATTGAAATTTCCCTTTAAAACTATCTGCAGATCTGTGAAGCTGCACCTCAGGGTATAAACAGTGCCAAAAACCAAAGCAGGAACTTCTGTTCTAAGTTTGCTTGCCTGTTTTGTCTCTACCCTACTACTGCCAAAGCAGCTTAACCACCACATTTGGCAAACTCGCTGGTGTGTAGGGGGTACTGATTTGAGGTTGCCAGTCTTATGATGTAAATTTAATGCACAGCAGTTGGGCTGGGAGCCGATCCCAAAAAGAATTGATCTTGCGAGTCCAGGCGTTTGGAAAATGAGAGTCCACTCCAAAGCTTTGCACATGGGGTAGGTCTTTTCATGGTGCACACTTCAAGTCCAGCTGCCAATGAAACAAAGCAGATAAACAACTGTAAAAATAGTGACCAAATTTGACTTCAAATGAAAGAGAAATGGCACATCTACCAACCTGACAGAGAAGAGCGTCAAAAAGATCCTTTAACAAAACAGACATCTTGTTTCCTTCACTTGATGGTTCCTGACATTGATGCCCTTTCATACCATAGTTCTATAAAATATACTTAATATTGCATTCTTCACATTATCCGGTGTGCATTCTCTATGAATGCAATGGTTTTTGAATGGTTGAATGGTCTATGAATCTATGAATGGTTTTTGGAATCAAGATTATTGAGCAGCGCAAGTTTGCATATAAGAACCTTTGCATTTTACTGATGTTATTTACAGAATCATATACTCATTCCAATGGGGCAGTGGTGACCTAGTGGTTAAGGACTGGGCCCCAGGATTAGTAGGTTCGAATCCCAGAGCAGTAGGTTGCCCTGAGGTACCCTTGAGCAAGGTACTGTCCCCATCACTGCTCCCCAGGTGCTGGACATTATGGTTGAAATGCAGAGTATGCATTTTGGTGTGCTGAGCTGTGTTAACAATGACAAATAGTCACTTTTATTCATTCATTCAATCCCATAATGGTCAAAATGTGCTTAAGACAATAGACAATCATATCAGCGTTAAACATTTGTTTAGCAAAAGGATAAAATGGCACAACTTGGTCAGTTTTCCCTTAGAGATAAGCAGCTCTTTCCTTAACGACCCTGAACTGTCAGACTACACTATACCTGGTTAGTATTGTATAGAATTGCAAATAAATCTTTTCCTCCTAAAACTACGTTCTCTTGTCATATTTCAGGAGGCCAGATTCTATGTAATTATGAAAAAGAGAAAAGTGGACCTACAGCACTGAAAGTAAAAGAAAAACTGAACATATGGATGAGTCCAGCTTGTAAAGTTGTCTGTTTTGGATCTCCTGCTATGTTGTGTTTAATCTTTTTTTTAATTACAAAAACCTAGACATCTGTGCCATGAATCGCCTTTTCGTGAATAATTCCGTCAAGGCTCCTGTCGAACTGGAAAGTTTCTAGTCGGAAATTATGGAATGCCCCTGATGGCTGGTTTAAATTTTGCTCAGTCTTGGAGTGACTCAGGAATACTTTTTGACAGCCGGTTGTACTTGTATGAGACAAATAAACTTCTTGAATCTTGAATCCTGAATCCTCTACTATTGCATTCTGAACTACTTACTGACTTCAGACTCAAGATATTGACCAAACCAGGCAGCCATCGTTCTACATCTTCCTTCAACAAAACACCCAAAGAAAGGGGTTACAAATATCTTATCAAGTATAGTACATAACAATGAGCCTACCTCTGGATTAAAGCTTTCTTTTACCAGGGAAAGATATCAAAATACACTGTATTTTGCAATACGAACAACTAGAAGTCGGAGCATGTGTATACAACTTAATGAGACAAATAAGACCATATTTATAAGAGCTTTAACCATAATTCATGCACAGAGCATCTTTCTTGGAATTCCTCCCACTTTCCAAATCCTACACAGAGGGTATTCCACAATTTCCAACAAGGAGCGTCCCAGTTCAACAGGAATGCACCATAAGCCTTGGCTGAATCATTCACAACAAGGCAATTTATGGCACAGATGTCTAGGTTTTTGTAACAAAAAAACAAAAAAAAAGATTAATCAATACCTAGCAGGAAACAAACTCCCCACAAAGCCCCAATTAATCAAACATTTGGGGAAAAATTGCATACACTCAAAAGGCTCTAATTACTGCAATAAAATCTATTTACTGGCAGGATATATGGCACAGGCACCCATTATCTACTAAAGCGTGTCCCAAGGGTAACATAGGCATTCATTAATATTCAAGGATATGTTCCTATAGACACTTCAATATATAAGTTGGTTTTAAATGAATAAAACTGCTGAATCAGGCTCATTTAGGAAATGGAAGCTCTATGGAACTATCAGCACGTTATTGGGAAAGGGCGTGTAGGTCCACGGAAGGCAGCATGGAGATGTGAGAGCAGATAGGGTGGAGGTTGTTGGTCAGCTAATTGCTGAAGGCTCTCAAAAGCCCCACCTGATCTCATCTTGCTGATTTCAGCACTTGTGGTATCTAAAGTGGAGAGAGGTGCATCCTCACAACCCATTTATTACATTCTGGACCCCATTTACACGCCTCTTAAGACCCGTGAGGCCTCTGGTTTAACTCTCAATCATATATTAAGCTGCTGTGCTTTACTATGTTTATGAGTGCAGGCCATCATTGAATTTAATTTGAAATGGGATTCAGGTCAAAGTGTCTGTTCAGCAAACACACATAGTGCTCTCTCTTTCACAGTAATTAGCATCTCTGACTAAGACCATTAGAGTGGGTTTAGGAAGGCCCTACATGCTGATGCTGCACATACAGACCCTGAAATAAAGAGACCCGGAGTAGAAGAATAAGGCTGTAATTATTTCAAGTGCTGAACCATTATTTAAAACCGTTTTATCATTATTACAGGACGGGAAAAAATGAATTTTTCAGTAGAACTTAAAAAACTTTTCTGAGGGTCTGTTTTGTAGAAACCACAATCGTTGGTCCAAACCTGCGATTTGGATCTCAAAGCACACAGCCTTTAAGAGTTTATCTTAGTAGCTCTTGATGTTAATTCATTGCATATTAATCTCAGCAGCACAGTATTTGTATTAGGTAGGTTCCTTGCAGACAATTCTAAAGTGAAAGTGAAAAAAGTGAAAGTGACTATTCGCATCATTGTGAGAACACACAGCACAGCACACAGTGAACCACAGCGAAATTGGACCTCTGCTTTTAACCCATACACACAAACACATACTGTGCAGCAGGGGGCAGCTATGAAAGCGCCCGGGGGAGCGATGACGGGGACGTTACCTTGCTTAAGGGTACCTCAGGGCAACCTACTGGTGTCCATGATCTTAATTAAGGTCAAAACTGGAGTCTGTCTCAGCTCTCCCAGGGCAAGGAAGGCAGGGAAACACCCTGGACAGGTCACCAGGTCAACTTTTCATCTTCAGTCCACCTGATGCATGTCTTTGTACGGTGGGAGGAAACTGGCGCTCCCAGAGGAAACCCACCCAGACACAGGGAGAAAAAACGCCACACAGAAAGGACCAGGACTGTCCAGGAATCGAACCCAGGACCTTCTTGCAGTGAGGCGACAGCTGCGCCACCAAATCTAAAAATAACAAACATAAAATTTTATGGGGCAACTGTGAGTAGATTTCACACATCACTTATTAATTATTTAGTTATGTAGTTGGCAGACACTCCTATCTGCAAGCATTTGCAATCGAATCATGTTGCTCATCCAGCTCACAGTCATTTTAGGAGAATTGTACGAGAAACTGAACCCAAGCTTTGGTGTGGAGAGAAGTAGTATTATCCACTATGCTATTCCAGCTGTTGAGGGTTCATGATGAGCATTAACTACATGCTTTATGCGGCCTGGAAAACTGCCACATATTCCAAAACTAAAGGGGCAAACTGGAATCGCTGATCAATGTTTACTAAGATGCTGTTTTGTTGGTTTGCTTTTTTTTCCACCAAGCTATTGGATACACCTGCTCACTAGCTCACCTTGGTGTTCCCACGTCTAGGCCAGGCTGTCAAGGTCATTTGTAACAATAAAATAGAGGAGCTGTCTGGACAAACCCAGAGGCATGTTAAGACACTGGCTGGCCTCCCAGACAACCCAAACACACACGCACAGCTGTGCAGCCTGGCAAAGAAGCTGAACAGCTCCTGCTGCAGGTTTAACTGGCATGATCTGACTCAGGAGAGACAGGAGATGATCTCTGAACCGCACAGCAGGGATGTGGAAGCCGTCCAGAGGTGGATAAACCCGAACAAAGCACCTGCTCTTCACAAGATCCCCCCTTCTCCAAAGGGAGGTCAGAGCCGAGAGTGGGGCACCTTAACTCACAAGATCTCCTCAGCTACTTCTCTCGTGTCCTACCGAAATCTTCCATGAGAAGGACATCCTCTTCACACCCAACGAAAATCTCAGAAACTCAGCCATTTCCAGCTCCGCTGGCTGTCTTTTTCCTTCAGCGCCACCGTCTCCAACCCTTACCTGATCTCACTTACCGTCCTGTAAGCCTTCCCTTCCACTCTTGCTGGGACCTGTCTGTCACAGAACAGTTTCAGGCACACAAACAGCCATTAGAAACGTCCTTCAAAGAAAATACTTCTTAATTTTACATGCTGAGTACATTTCTGCACCGAGTAGTCGAATCATTACTTCTGCTTAGGTAAAGAATGTGTGCACCTCAGAGCTCTGGTAAAACAATGCCTCAGGCGTCAGGCAGCGTATTCATAATCATTTCATGCAATTACATTCAGCAAGGGAGCTTTTAGAGGCGTTCAACACTTCAGACGTCTCCGACTTGCAAGTTTCTCCAGAGCAAAGTATCTCACATCAAAGAACTCAGAAAGAATATTTACGTCTTAGTGGTTTTAATTATGCAGAAATTTTGGGGTAAAAATTGGCCAAATGCTTTTTTTTTGATCTGGTCAATTTTATTGATTCAGGCTTGAAAGTGGACCTGGCCCACTTTGTTCTCCAGTATGGCTGTATTTAAGCTGGACCCAGAGTGCACTGCCTGTTTGCCTGCTGTCAGCCGCCTGCTCTGCTGTGTACACGGCTGCGGCTCGGACGGCTTATGAATATGAAAATCCTCGGTGGAGAACCGAGATATTGAGGTTGAATTAATACGTTCGCACACAGGCAAACACTGTCATACACCCTTGTGCGGCTTGTCAAATGGCTGAAAAACGCCTAGTTGATGTGCACGCTGGGACAGGCCGGCCTGTCCCAAGGCGGCCACAAAAAAAGAGAGAAAAACAGCCATGTCAACTTCCAATTTTCAGACACCTACACTTTCTAGTTGTCTAAATAATTCATAGTTTCGTTAATCCCCTTTTGTGCACATTCAGCACAAAAACCCATTGACTGTTTGACGCTTGAGTGGGAGAGGGACACACAAAAAAGTGCAGAGGCCAGAACTCCTCGCCATTTAAGTTTGACAAGAGAGGAATTTGCTGTCTCGGTGCTAAGGCATAATAGAACATCACTCATATTCAGATTTCCCTTCAGTTCCCCTCTTTCACAGTTCTGCATCCAAATACTGCCCCCTAGTGTCACTTCAAGACAACTTTTGGACATTTTAGTCTCTTACAGTAGTGTTTATTCCAATGGCACAAATAGAAACCAATAGAGATGTTGTTTAACAAGAAACCATCAAAGAAACGCATGTCAAATTTTCATCATTGCTGCTCAGATTTGGGTTTGGTTAATGGTCATGGTCATATGTCAGTAATGCATCCAACATCAGTAAAGCAGCTGGAAGACAACCTACATAAACATTTTAGAACAAACGCTAAATAATTTTCTGTTGGAGAGCAGCAATAAAGCTGGAGACGAGGCCTTTTATGACAGCCGACCGTAACCTACACAGACACGGGCATATTCCCATAAATATATACTGCTGTTACTGTTTCTGGGAACAAACTAACAAAATTAGCTCTTAGGAATGAATAAACCATGTTCATGCAGTCCTAGGGAATAAAGGCCAGTGTAGACTTCTGAGTCCAACCCTACATAAAGGTGCTGTCTCATATTCCAAAAACTATCTGTTTATTTATGAAGATTGTCTATTTTTATATGTTTATGAAATAAATCACATCGTGGTGACGTAAGGACGTTCCACTGGAGTCTGTTAGAAAAATGCATAAGTGTGGAAGAGAGGTGAAGAAGAGAGTGCAGGCAGGTTGGCATGGGTGGAGAGGAGTGACAGGAGTGACCTGTGACAGACGGGAACCAGCAGGAGTGGAAGGGAAGGTTTACTGGATAGCAGTCCTGTGACAGCAGCTATGTTAAACAGGTTGGAGACGAAAAGACTGGAGGTGTCAGAGTTAAAGATGCTGAGATTTTCGTTGGGTGTGACGAGGATGGACAGGATTAGAAATGAGTATTTTAGAGGGACAGCTCAGGTTGGACAGTTTGGAGACAAAGTGAGAGAAACAAGGTTGCGTTGGCTTGGACATGTCCAGAGGAGAGACGAGGATTATATCGGGAGGAGGATGTTGAGGATGGAGCTGCCAGGAAAGAGGAGAAGAGGAAGACCAAAGAGGTTTATGGACGTGGTGAGAGAGAACATGTAGGTGATCAGTTTAAAGGAGGAAGATGCATAGGACTGGAAGAAATGGAAATGTATGGCCTGCTGTGGCGACCCCTAATGGACGGGAGCAGCCAAAAGAAGAAAAAAATGTGTACGGCAGAGGCCATTTCAATGAAAGATGCCTTCAAATGAACAAGACAGAGGATGTATTACTAACTTCTTGGCACCTTCTTATGGAGCCCATGCCATGAGGGGAGCGTACAGAATAATTATGGCTTTAATATTATATTATAAATATTATGGCTGAAAGGAAAAAGATGACTAGTCTGATGGCAGTAAAACCTTTCATGGAACTGATATACAGTGTTACAGTATTCATAGCATATGTGCTATTAGCTCATATACATGCGAATAAGGCCTCGTTAAAGCATCATAAAGAGGAAAAATGGCTGCCAGCATCACTTTAACAGTCATCCACAGGGCAGCGGTGGCCTAGTGGTTAAGGACTGGCCCGCAGAATCATGGGATTGAGGTCGTGGGATTGAATCCTGGACCAGTATTTTGCCCTGAGATGCCCTTAAGCAAGGTACTATCCCATGTGTCCCAGTGACAGGTTCTCACTTTCACTATAACGAGAGTGTAATTAATGCAACGTATGATGTTCATAAACACGTCTTCTTTACCAGCATTACGAAGGCTGAAGTCAATGAAGTGTTTGAAACCTGGAAAGCTGCAAGGGTTCATGAATATACTCATGCAAATTTAGAGCACGGAAACCAAGAGCATCTGCTTCACCCTTTCGAGGAGTAAATATCTAAAGGTCATGCATTTAGATGTTCAAACTGGTGTTCACTTGGTCTACCTAATATACTCCACCAGCAGAGGCTATAAACAAATATGCATTTCCTGCGAACCTCCATCAGATTCGCATTAGGCTTCAATGAGAAGTGACAGAGAAAAAAATGACTTCAGCCAAAGCAGGTTATTATCTTTAATATTGTATAATAGACATGTTTCAGGCTCTGATGGAATGGTGGGCAAGGTGAGATCATCCACTAAGGGTTGTTTTTCTGTAACAGAGCTCAGCTTAGCCTATGATTTACCCCTCTTTATTGCTCAGGCAGACCGCCACCCACCCCACACACACACACACACACACACACACACACACACACACACACACCTGATTCATCAGCTAATCAACCCTGGACTTATTTAATCATCTCTGTCACGCTTGGTCACGCCTCCATAACTGATTAGGTAAAGGTAGTGCTGGAGAAGCGGACTGGGATATTGTATTCCAAATCACAAGAGACGAGCTACACTCATTTGATTTGTTCCCACCACGAGGCGTGAGCACGTGTCCAAGTTTGAATGAAGTGTCCACACGGAGTCCACATGGAGTCCAGCGTCCTCGGCACGCTTCCAGCATTACAGATTCATAATGAAGCGCTTGACCTGTATCAGGTATTCTGGTTGGAGATAATCCTGAAGCTCATTCGGCGTCACCCACGCAAGAGAGTCCTTCTGTAGAGGCAAGTGGTCGCTGGCAGACAGGAAGGCTTTGAAGAAGAAAATCTTGGCTCCGACTCGGCTCTCCGTCTGAATGTTTTTGGGGAATTTGTATTTATAAAAACCGCAAGGGGCGTTGCCCAGAAAGGTCACCTTCAACTGGGCACCTAAAAATGTCAAATAAATGTAAATAAAAAAATAAATAAATGTTCTTTAAAAAAAATCTTATCAATTAAAAGAAAGAGCCAAACGTTTATAATAATAATAATAATAATAATAATAATAATAATAATAAAACACAGAAAATTAAATATAGAAAAAAAATCTAACCCACACATAATGAATTACTATTATTATTATTATTAGCCTAAACAAGCAAAAAAAATAACTTGACAAAGTATATTCCATTTTTAATGTCATTATTTCCAAAATAATTCTGAATCATTTCTTTTTGTCCACTCATTATGAAATTGTGACACTGTGCTGTCCTGTCCCTGCACAATTATTCTTTTTCATTCATATTTCAGTGAATGCTCGATAAAAAAGTGTTTTAGTGTGGAAACAGCATCACAGCGTGTCTAAGCGAATGAAAGAAGTGCTATAAATGCTCCAGATAATAGGTGTTCCGACAGCGTTCATTATAAAAGAAAGGGTGGAGAGAGTTTCACCTGGCAGGCTGACGACGGCTCGCTCTGCTGTCTGTCTCAGTGTCTCTCCGGCCTCCCACGGCAGCTGCGGCAGGAGCCAGAGCTTCTGACTGCCAACATCCTGCTTCACCAGCAGCACCAAGCTGTCCGCCAGGCAGCGCGCCGACGAGCTCACATCTGTGGTGGCAGAAGCTACGAAACGTTCGAAGATCACTGACTCAGTCTGAGGAACTTGTTGTGCAGGTTAATGTTTAACGCATACATGACGGCAAGGTGACGTTTCACGAACATATAAACCATCGTTTATATTATATACAGGGGGACCCTGTAAAACACTAATGTTGATTATCATTTTAAATGATCATTAAAAAAAAAAAAAAAAAAAGTCCTGGTGCAAATCCATCGCAGAAACACAGAACTTCAATTCCTAAAGTGAACAGAATGGCCAATCTGGCACCATGGATCAGATCCCACCCGTGTTTTGCACGAGAACATAAACCAAAATACCCAGCAAGTCCAAGAATTTAACTTTCGGTGGAAGGCTCATCTTGTTTTCCCACTTGGGCACCAACCAACCCCCACAATCGAACTTAAAATCTTTAAACTGTTAAAGCCGAGCCCTTCCAGCAAACGCTACTCCCAAAGCCCTCACTGACATTACGTTCTCCTTTAGAAGCATTCGCACAAGCATCTACCCACACACACCTCTTTCCCTTGTGCATCTAAAAGGAGAGATTTCTGAGATCAGATAGAAAATAATCCAAAATTCAAAGGACACAAAGTCGGGGGGGGACAAGGAGTTTTCCCAAAGTGGAGTTCAAAACATGATTAACAGAAAGGGAGAGAAAAAAAAAAAAGCAAGCCTGGTTAGAAAATCAGCACTTGGAGCCTTTTAACTCCAAGCTCCACTCCACAAATCTTGGAAGAAAAAGACAACATCTGCACTAGGTCTCCAAACCTGAACATCTGGAGGAGAATTCAATGACCGATTGTAAATTTGGGACAACGATAGGCACCAGATTTCTAAGAATGAAACAGACGCCACATCTCCAAAATGAACGAAAGCTTTAAAGGCGAAAGGGTGGACACAGACATTGGAAAAAAGAAAGTATTCAGTTTCGCCTGCTTTGATCTGACTTTTGCACAGAACTGTGTGCCCCTAAAAGCAACCTTCTACGCACCTTTCTCCCTCAAGCCTGGCTGGAACTGCCTCAGTTTCTGCTCCCATGCATCCTCCAGATCTTGAGCCATGACGATCTCTTGGCCCCCGTACTCTTCCTCTTCATCGGAGTCATAATCGGCCTCCTGCTTGCGTCTCATGCGCTCGGCGTCTTCCAGCAGCCGCAGCTCGTGGTCTGACAGCAGGCTTTTCTCCAGTTCCATCTACATCAACAAAACCCATTACACATAGTTCGTTTCCTCCTTAAAACCATTAAAACTCCATAAATTACTATTAAAAACCAGGCGTCCGGAAACGCGAGCACGAAACTGACCCAAGACATAAATAATCTGCCTGTAGTCGTTATTGTTACCATGGAGATGCCTTCTCAGAAGAGGTGGCGGTGGTCTAGTGGTAGGGTACTTGCCTACGGACCTATGGATCAAGGTTCCCAGGTTCGAATCCCACCTCTGGCACTACCACCACTGGGTCCCTGAGCAAGACCCTTAACCCTGAGTGTCTCCAGGGGGACTGTCCCTGTAATCAGGACATGGAAGTCGCTCTGGATAAGAGCGTCTGCTAAATGCCGTAAATGTAAATGTAAGACATCAAAGTCTGTCTGAGCCTTAATCGCTGAGCAATTTTGGCATATTTGTGCATAAAATTTTACCTGTGAATAAACAAAACAACGATTTTAAGAGATTTAAATAAAAGTTAAAGGTTGCTGTGAGGGCTTAAAAAAAAAATCCCAAAACTCCACAGTTAACAGGCCTTCCATCACACACCTGGAAGAGACGTTGGTGTTTTCTTTTAACCTACAGCAGGGGTCACTAATCTCACCTGCAAAGAGCCGGTGTGGCTCCAGACGTTCATCAGGTTAGCTGGAATGAAAATCTGCGGTCCCAACAGGCCTTAGAGGACAAACTGGTGACCCGGGACATACGTCATTAAATCAGCTGATAACCACTATCAGCATCATCATCCCCGTGTGGAGTTGCATGTTCTCTCTGTGTCTTCCTCCCGCAATGAAAAGACATGCATGTCTGGTGGACTGAAGCAAAACTGTCCCCTCTAGATGTGGCGGTGTTCGTGCGTTTGTCTTTCTACCAGCCCTGCAATCGATTGGAGATCTGTCCAGGATGTTTCTCCACCTTTCGTCCTGTGTGCTCAGGACAAGTCCGTCTGCTGAATTCAGTGGATGGTACGATCTTCAGTATTTCTAAATGATGACACTTTTACTGACACTTACGTTAAGGCTGATAAGACTGATCTAGATTAAAGTGAAAGTGACAAGTTGTCAAACATGGCACAGCATACAGTGAACCCCAAGGAAATGCATCTTCATTTAAGAGGGCAGCGGTGGCCTAGTGGTTAGGGAGCGGTGGCCTAGTAGGTTAGGGAGTTGGCATCGGAAGATTGTGGGTTCGATTCCCTGTGGGTTCAATTCCCTGAGGTACCCCTGAGCAAGGTACCGTCCCCGTCACTGCTCCCCGGGCGCTTTCAATAGCTGCCCACTGCTGCACGGTGTTTGTGTGCATGGGTTAAAAGCAGAGGTCCACGTGTGCTGTGACCTCGCAATGACACTTTCACACATTGCTATTTACAGCGCCTGGGGAGCAGTGACGGGGACGGTACCTTGCTCAAGGGTACCTCAGGGTAAGCTACTAGTCTGGGATTCGAACCCAGGACCAACTCCCTAAACACTAGGCCAGCTAGTTTCTAGTTCTCCTAGAAAGTTTTCTCTGCAATGTGAGTATTTTCTTTAATGAACAAAACTTTAATGAAAAAAGAAAAATTGGAAACCAGGATGGGCCCAGGTTTGCAATATGGAGTCACCCCATGGAAGTACACACGCATATATCTACACACATAAAGATATCTTTAGTGTCAGGCCTGGACCTGGTTACCTGCTGCAGTAAGTCTCTGAACTGCTGCTCCACGGGGCTGGGCTGCTGGGAGATGACGGGCAGCCTCTGCAGGAACACGGCTCCGTGCAGAGTCCAGGGGGACGCAGCCCTCGCGGCCTGAGTACCGGAGGAGAGAGCGCGCTTTCCGGAGCCCAAACTCTTCACCGAGCCTGAAATGTTCAGCCACAAAGGTCGCGCCGCCACTCGCCAACAGGACGCCGCCATCTTGGCTCCCCACGTGTTTCCGAAAGAGCGGCGGCAGAAGGAGCGGACTGTACCATTACAACACGGAGGGGGGGGGGCAGCCAGTCCGGGAATGCAACAAACTTGGTTGATGGTAATGGAAATAACCGCATTTTAAGTAATGTATATAAATATAGGTATATGCCTTTCAGTCACGAGTCTGTTTATGTGTGTACGTATGTTTGTGTGTGTTAAGTCTGTGGAAGAAAACATTCGGACTCCCCCTCTGGTTTTAAATGTAACATCCCGGATACACGCCAATGTCACTCAGGGCTGCTCGGACGGAGTTTTAGAGGAACAGCAAATGGTAGAGAAAACATGCTGAAGATATATTCTGCCTTATCCTGCCTCGTACGAGGCGCATGTCAGCAGCTGGGAGAGCCTCTGAGTGCAGCAGGGAGGACAGGGTAGGTCTGGAGGTGTGTGTGTGTGTGTGTGTGTGTGTGTGTGTGTGTGTGTGTGTGTGTGTGTGTGTGTGTGTGTTGGGGGTTGTCTTCACTTCTCACATTGTTTAGTGTCGATCCATTTAAAGATTTTGGGAAGAATATAGTGGTTCAGGTGTAAGCAAAGCACCATCAGAGTGGAATGATGTGAAACATGGTGGAGGTAGTGTCAAACTTACGGTGAGCCAGGAGGAAGGACACAGCAGCTGTGTTAAACAGGTTGGAGACAAAAAGACTGGAGGTGTCAGAGATGCTGAGATGTTCGTTGGGTGTGAAAAGGATGGACAGGATTAGAAATGAGTGTATTAGAAGGACAGCTCAGATTGGATGTTTTGGAGACAAGGTTAGAGAAGCAAGGTTGCTTTGGTTTGGACGTGTCCAGAGGAGAGACGAGGATTATATCGGGAGGAGGATGTTGAAGACGGAGCTGCCAGGAAAGAGGAGAAGAGCAAGACCGAAGAGGAGGTTTATGGACGTGGTGAGAGAGGACATGCAAGTGGTTGGTTTGAAGGAGGAAGATGCAGAGGACCGGAAGAAACGGAGACGGCTGCTCCACTGTAGTGACCCCTAAACAGGAGCAGCCGAAAGATGAAGATGAAGATGATGATGAGGGATGCGTTTAAAAACATGTAACTAATTATGGAACAATGTTATATTTTGCTGCCATTTTTGACCATGTGGTATTTACTTCTTTTAAACGATAACATTTGTGCTTCTTTAAATTGTCGTGATATTGTTTATTCTGAGTGGTTTGGTGTAAATGCTTAGTTTTAGATTAAATCTCATTGTCTTGAGTTTACCGCGGAAATAAATAGAACCAGAATGCTATATGAATTTACTGCCTGATGCCTGAGATGTTGATTGATGACAGCATGTTTTCTCTTTTTTACCATTTCACCCTGCATGATCCCAAACAGCACAGCGTAGTAAATAAATCGAGTACATTTTTGTAGTGGACTTTATCTACATATAGAGATATTTATAGATATATAGACATATGTAGAGATTTATCATCCCTGTAATAAAATCTTACCATAATTCAAGCCAAAATACTTCAGGTAACAGTTTACACTTCAGGTATGTAATAAAACCAGGTTTGAAACTTGTGCACCAGGGGTGTCGGTGTTGTGGTGATGCATGTCTGTCGTTTTTGTTGCAGTGGGGGTCACTTTGGCGTTCTGCGCCCACTGTCCACAAGCGCTGCCCGTTTACAAGAGGCTGAAACCCAACAACAACAGGCCACTTCCTCGACCGCTGCAAAAACCTCAGAAGGCTTCAGGTACAGCGTAAACCACATATCCACGTAAAGTCTTCTGGTGTGCTTCTTGAGAATTATCTCCTAACACTGGGCTCTAAGCTATAATTATGAAACCTAGTGTAGTTTGGTTAATATTTACAGCTTCTAACCAAGAAGGTAAGCTTTAATGTGCAAAATAAAAGAGTGTAAAATATAAAAAATAAGTTAAGTTGGACTTAGTGGTGTTTTTTGTAGTAATGCATGTCCACTAGGCAGCGGTGGCCTAGTGGTTAGGGAGCTGCCCCAGATTGGAAGATTGTGGATTTGATTCCCTCACCAGCAGGTACCGTCCCCATTACTGCTCCGCGGGCGCTTTCAATAGCTGTCCCCTGCTGCACGTCTGTGTATGGTTGAAATGCAGAGGTTGAATTTTGTTGTGTTGGGCTGTGCTGCATTTCACAATGACAAGGGTAGTCACTTTCATTTCATTTTCACTTCCACACACACCGTGCAGCAGGGGGCAGCTATTTAAAGCACTCAGGGAGCGGCGATGGGGACGGCACCTTGCTCGAGGGTACAACAGGGCAACCTTCTGATCTGGGATTCAAACCCACAACCTCCTAATCCTGAGGCCTAGTCCCTAAACATTAGCAAGCTCTAAAAATCTATCCGATGCCTTATTGCTTGTATTATCGAAATGTTCATATGAAAAAGTACATACATTTCAAAACACAAAGTGATTTTTTTTTTAGTGCTATAACGTTACCCATCTGTTCTTTCTGTAAATAACTCTTCTTTCTTTTTTTCCACTCCTCAGTTATTACCCACCACTTCCTGGCCAAGACAGTGCATTGAGATGGGGTGGCAAGAAGTTTGAAGAATTACCAATAGTCCACATAAAAGCCACCTATAACAAGTAAGTTACTCCATTTTGAAAGAATAACTTGACCAAACATGCTAATGAGGTTAACTGTAATTAAAGCCTTTTGCCACCAATTGGCTTGATTCCATTTGCTCAATACTGCTTGATTAAATTACTTTAAGCACAAGTGCTTCTGAGAGGCTAAACCAAGGTGGACCTTGCTCAAGGGTGCCAACCAACCTTCTGATCTGGGATGTGAACCCACAACCTGCCGACCCTGGAGCCTAGTCCTTAACACTAAACATATATATTTCCTTTTGATATTGGGAAGAATTTATTGAAAAAATGTATGAATTTTTACAACCACTACATATCCTTAAATATTGAGAAATATTTCACTGTGTTCTGGTGTGATACGGTACAAAGCATGGAACGCACAGAACATCATGCATGGAGTGCAAACATGTGTTTTCACCAACACATCGTCGCTTCTTATTTCTGATCAGGTGATTCCTTCTAGTTTCACTGCACGGATCCAGTTGCACGGATCCAGTTGTGCTTTGGCCTACCAGCACCTTTACTTGCACGCATAGCATAACGTAAGAGCGTCATGCTGGAACTTACAGGCGAGATTCAGAGTTACCATAAGACCAGGCTTTACTAGGCCAACGACAAAAACACAGAACATCTAGGCTTCACAGCTGAGAGGCAGAGTGGAGCTCTGGTAATTTTTTTCTTTTTTTTTCTTTTCATCAGCACACACATCCAGGTGACGGACAACTTGGGCCAATCAATGGCCAGGACGTCCTGTGGGACTGAGGGCTTTCGCAATGTGAAGAAGTCCACCCCCATTGCAGCCCAGACAGCCGGAATGTCTGCCGCTTCGGTAAGAGCCATTCAGCTGCAGCTGAAGACTGTCTCCAGACTAATGGGGGAGTGGATGATGGAGCAAAAATATAACCTCACTATGCTCAAAAACATTTTCACCATACATGATACATGCAATATTTACATCTTCTGAGGCTTAAGAAGGAAAACACAAAGAACAGTTTCCGGACAGTCCAGACAAGCAAGCACTCTTGTTTTATTCACACGCATTATGGTGAGAAGCAAGCAAAATGAAGAATTTTAGAACTTTCACATTAAGCGACTGCAAGTGAAGGTGTTACAATGTACCCAGTGTGCTAAATGCCTAGTGTTTTCAGCTGTGAGCAGTTGGATGGGTGTCAATCGCTAAACTGTTTTGTAAAGAAGGGGGTGTTGTTGTTGGGACACCTAATCGCTCAACCGGAATGTGTGTTTGTTTTTCACACTCGTGTTCCTTTACTGTTCAGCGTAGACTTTCAGGGGGTTTCAAGTCTCAGGAGACTCCTCGTTTTTTGTTCCTCCTCGGACACGTTGGGTGCGATTAATCATGACGAACTAATTGTCACTGAAAAGGCTGATAAATCAGACACGATTCAGGAAATATACACGACTGGGCTGAGCGTTCAAGCCTGAAAGTGAAAGTGAAAGGCCCCGTCATTCTGAAATACAGCACAGCATACAGTGAGCCACAATGAAATTAGACCTCTGCATTTTACCCACACACACACACACAAACACGTGCAGCTGGACTATTGAAAGTGCCCGTGGAGCAGTGACGGGGACGGTACCTCGCTGGTACCTCAGGGCATCCTAATGGTCTGGGATTCAAACCTATGACCTTCTGATCCTGGGATCTAGTCCCTAAACACTGCCCCAGCAAGCCTCCCGACTTGGCCCAGGGATGGATCATGGGTTTGAATCCCGAGCTAGTAGGTTGCCCTTAGGTACCCTTGAACAAGGTACCATCCCCATCACTGCTCCACGGGCTCTTTAAATAGCTGCCCCTGCAGCACGGTGTGTATCAGAAACACGTTGTGCCGTGTTTCACAGAGACAAGTCGTCACTTTCACTTCAATGTGCATCATGAAAAAAGACAGAAAATTTGACGAAAAAATAAAAGAAATAATAAGTGATCAAGTGATAACACTCCACTCGTAGCAGTAAAATAAGTTGTGGCTTCTGTCACTTATGCACAACTGTGCAAAAAAAAAAACAAAAAAAAACTAAAATCTGACAAATTATGGTCATCAAGAAATATTTATGCTGTGTTTCTTTATTCCTGTTTCAAATGGTGTGTCTACACCATGCTGTTGTCCACTTGATGGCAGCACGGTCTCTGTTAGTCGTGTCCTAATGCATTAAAGCACTGCCAACCTTTACATCGGCCCTTATAGCTCGAGTGTTTTAGATGAAGGAAATTTATTGACTTATTGATGGCGGTTGGAATCAGCGAAACACTGCAATAAAATCATAATCACTGTCAGACCTGTAGTGCAATGCTCATCTACCTCCCTTCTGCTGCTGGAGAGAGAGGATGTGCTTCTCCACATATTACCGCAACTATCTCCTTCACAACAAGAACGTCAGGCAACCTTGGCTTTTGATAATTGAAGAAGCTTTCTGTACATTGACTTTGTTCGTTCGTACGCTGGCAATTAGGCGGAGGGACAGCGCTATCGTCCAGACATTTAGGTCCATGTTTATCCTCCTCCCTCTAAGTTACCTCGCCGCTGTGCGGGTAATTTCATCAGCGTTTTCCGTGGGGAAGCTAATGAGAACCCCGCGCAGTGGCACGGAGGATAATAACTGCATGACTTTATTCTTATAGCCATTCATTTGCAGCGTGGACACAAGCGGTATCAAGTAAATCAGTATTTTTCACAGAGCCCTCACTAAATAACCCCCTGCAATTTTGTTTTGCCTCAGTTATTTATTAGCCTCTAATGGAACAAGTGCTTTACTTTGTGTTTTCTTTCCTCCGGACAGAAAGCACAAGCAAAGGGCGTGACGTTTGTCCGCGTACTTGTCAAAGGACTGGGACCGGGCCGATTGGTAAGTACCACTAAAGCTGTTCCTGGGACAGGGTGAAATCCTGCACTGTCAGAACTTACCGTGTATCTCCAAAGTGATTACAAGAGAGGGGGAAAAATCCTTATTGTATTGTAAATGGGAGAAAAAAGATTTTTCATAGTGCTTTCCGACAATATCTCTTGTTTTGTGCGTGTTACAATGGGTTCAGATTATGGAAAAAGTTATAAAAGAAAGGTTCTGTTCCAAAAATAACAATATTCACTACAGGTCAGAGCTCTGGGACCACCCTGGAAATAAAAATGAATAAATAAATGAATAAAAATTATAAGGATACACTGCTTTTTCAATACAAATTTTAGAAAAACTAAAATGTAAAAGTAACAGGTTTTTTTTAATTTTATTTTATATTTTAACACATTATTTAACCAAGAAGCTCAAATTATATATATATAATTTTTTTTTTAAGAAGACATCTCTTTCTGACTGACATAAAAAAAAAAAAAAAAAAAGAAACGAGTCTGGGCCAAAAAAGACCGGTCTTGTGGATGGACAGAAGTTATTTTGTCAGTTGTCTGGGAAGAACCGATTAGGTGTTGGACGGGGGGGAAAGGCCAGCACAGAATGTGTTGTTCCTGGAGTGAAACATGGAGGCGAATCGATGATTGTCTGGTGTTTATGGAGAGGACAATCTGGAGACTTCATGAAGGAGATCATGAGAAGGGATCATTGTCATTGGACAAAAAATTAGCCTTCAGTAATGATTCCAAGCCTTCTTCAGAACTTTGACAAAATGACAATATCCAGGCTGTCGTCTCACAGCAAGAAGGTCCTGGGTTCGAGTCGACGGCCCAGGTCCTTTCTGTGTGGACGTTTTCTTCTCGTGTCTGTGTTTCCTCCTGGAGCTCCGGTTTCGTCAGGTGAACAGGAGATGCTAAATGGTCCGTAGGTGTGTGTGAATGTGAATGTGTTTGCCTGCGTTTCTGCCCCGTCCTGGGTGTTTCCTCACCTTTAGCCCTGCAAAGGCTGGGATAGACTCCAGCCCCACCCACGACCCTAATCAGAGCAAGTGGCTATGAAAGTGAGTGAGCGAGAGAGATTATATCCATATCCGGTCTGAAGAAAATGCCAATAACGGTTATGCACCCCGCTTTCTACTGTTCCACCCTCCTGAATGAAGAAGGTAGAACTGGTTTGTTAAATTTCTTTGCATTTTAAGTCGTCAAGAAAGCTCTTCGTTTCAGACAGCCGAGTGTTTTGTACTGTGTAATCGACTTTTTTTTTTATTAATCTGCGATCTGAAAACAGATTATCTGCTGCTGCATGGTAACCATCTTTGCCAGGTTAGATTTAATTCAGCTTTTTGGGGAAAAGCCAGTGCCAGACCAGATTTTGTTCAACTCAAGTAAGTCTCGAGCTAGATAAATGAGTTCCTGAGGCTTTGGTAAGTGGTCCGACAGTGTCCACGTTCCAAATTTCTAGCACTAGAGGACAGTGATGAGTATGGGGACTCAAAGTCTGTGGTCAGGGAGGCTAATGGATAGAAAGGATGTGTTTTGAGCCACTCTAGAATGTGCCTAAATGTGTCCCCAACAACAAATGATATGGTTCCTTTTACAATTTTTCACTTTTATGTACCAAAGCAAGGCACTTCATCTGATGCAGGTGTTGGAACATGCAGGAACATGGCAGGTGTTGACAGATCTCACTGATCTGAACATTCGAGATATTAATGCAAGGCATGGATTGGGTCTTGGTGCCGTTCCTGCTCGACCTGACCAGACAGTTCTTGCTTGTGAAATAAAGAGGTTAAGACCTAAAGTGCTAAGGAGGTTCTGCCATAAAAGGCTTGATGTCTGATGCTTTTTTTTTTTTTTTTTTTTTTTTTTTTTTTTTTTTAACAGAGTGGAGGAAAAATGATGAATTCTTTCTCATAAAAAAAAATAAATAAATAAAAATACTTACATTGTTTGGACTGAGTTCACCGACTCAGACTTTAAAAAGGCACAATGACTGTGGGGGCTGAAACAAATCTTTTTTTTTTGTTTTCACCTTTTCATCTTTTTTTTTTCTTTCTTATTCTTTTTCGCTTAATCTGAACGTCATTGTAGGTGATTATTTTGAGAGATATGAGCGGATGCGATTTCTTTATCTTTTATTGCTGTTTTGTCCTTCAGGGGTCTGTTGTTAGGCATGTCTGGCAATTGGAATTCTAAGTGCGAGCACAAGTGACTGTTTTTGTCTTTGTAAAACACTGGGAGCAGTGATGGGGACAGAACCTTGCTCGAGGGTACCTCAGGGCAGCCTGCTGGTCTGGGATTTGAACCCACTACCTTCCGATCCTCGGGCCTAGTCCCTAAGCACTAGACCGCCGCTGCCTCCTGTAAATGTCATCACCAGTAAAACATATATAAAAAAAGAAATAGATGAAAATAATAACCATCAGTAATCCCAACAAATGTACTAAAAGGACACAATGTAACTGTGTTAAATAACTTGTTACACTGATTTTATTTAGTTTTATTAAACAATCATTCCTGTTTTCTACTTGTGTGTTGCCCAAAAAAAATCTAACTTAATATTTTACATTTAGATCCCAAATTAATTTCTGGGCATTTCTTTGTTTTGACCCTTGCTGACTTCCCTCAAGTTAGAGCTGTTACATTAAACATTCAATGTACCGACCTCATCACTGCTCCCCGGGTGCTGGCGTGTGCGGGATAAATGCGGAGGTTGTGTTTGACTGTGCTGCGTTTTATAATTATTCACTTTCACTTTCATCTAGTTTTTTGTTGCCCAAGAACAGCCCAAATAATCAATCGCAGGCTTATGTTTTATCTAGACATATTGAGGCGAGGCAAAGCAATTCAGTGTAGAAACTGCGTGCAGCAAACTTCGATGCGTGCAGACACTTGAGAGCGTCTCACTTAAATCTCACTAAATGCTTCAAAGAAGGCTCTTGAGTTTCTGTGCGATTTTGAACCAAAAACATTCAGAGGATGAGCAATAATGTGTGCAAATAAGTCTGTAATAGAATGTGCTGGAAACAGAGTCTGAAGTAAAAGAAGTCTCCTTTTTCTCTTCCGCACCAAGGCATTACCACCATCTGCGAAACGTTGCTCGGGCTTGTATGCCTGCCACCGGAGCCGGCTTTGAACTACGACAGCCGGCTGAATTCCACAGAAAAAGCATGTGTGCTCATGCAGCAGGACAGTGATCCAAAACCGAGCGCCCTGGAAAGCAAAAAGGCTCAGAGAGCTAAACTGCCCAAATAAGCCGGAGCTAAAGAAAGGTGCAGAGTTCAGAAAGTCTTTATGTGGGAAAGAAGACCAAATGTTAGAAGAATATCACTTCTTTTACCACTCACCCATTCAAATGCATTAAATATTTTCATATAATTTGAAAATTCTTGTGCAGAAAATCACATCAGCTACCCTTTTACCCTTATCTACTGGAGAACGTAGCTAGAATGGAAATCATCAGTTTTTGGAGCTTTTTGTAGTGTTTTTTTTTTTTTTTTTTGGCTTGGGAGCTACAGGATGAGAGGTTGCCTGCTAAACAGAAGGCTGAAAGACAGAAGTAGGGGCGATGCGGGATGAGAAATTAGCATGACAGCACAATTGCATTAGTTTAGACCTAATTAAAATCTATCCATCCATTATCGAAGTCATTATCCTAACCAGGTTTGTGCACAATGGATGGTGCCTATCGGTGCTCGTAGGGCAAAAGGCGGAGGAACACAGGTAGTCAGTCCAGACACACAAACAAACTCACCCACGCGATCACACTTGGGGACTATTTAGTATCTATAATCTATATCTATATATATTACTGTGCAAAGGTTTTAGGCAGGTGTGAAAAAATGCTGTAAACAGAACGCTTTCAGAAATATAAATAATGATCGTTCATTTTTATCAATTTACAAAATGCAAAGTGAGCGAACAAATGAAAAATCTAAATCAGATCAATATTTGGTGTTTCTACCTTTTGCCTTCAGAGCTGCATCAGTTCTTCTGGCCCCACAGAGCCCTGATCTCAACATCATCCAGTGTGTCTGGATCACATGAAGAGACAGAAGGATGTGAGGAAGCTACATCCACAGAAGATCTGTGCTCAGTTCTCCAAGATGTTTGGAACGACCTACCGGCCGAGTTCCTTCAAAAACTGTGTGCAGGTGTACCTAGAAGAATTGATGCTGTTTTGAAGGCAAAGGGTGGCCACACCAAATATTGATCTGATTTAGATTCTCTTTTGTTCATTCACTGCATTTTGTTGATTGATGAAAATAAATGATGAACACTTCCATTTCTGAAAGCGTTCTTTGTTTACAGCATTTTTTCCATACCTGCCTAAAACTTTTGCACAGTGTATATATACTGTGTGTGTGTGTGTGTGTGTGTGTGTGTGTGTATGTATGTGTCATATATATATATATATATATATATATATATATATATATAATGAACCTAGTGGGACCTAGAATCTAACCCAGATCCTTCTAGCTGAGAAGTGACAGCCACCATCATCTCATTTTCATAGCCGCTTGTCCTAATTAGGGTCGCCGGGTGCTGGATCCTTTCCCAGCTCTCATGGGGCAAAAGGCAAGACAGCACCTTGGACAGGTAGCCAGTCCAACGCAGGGCGGACACACACACACACACACACACACCCACACACCCACACACCAATGGGCAATTTTGGCATCTCCTGTCAGCCTGACATGCATGTATTAGGATGGCGGGAGGAAACTGGAGCTCCTGGAGGAAACACACACACACACACACACACACACACACGGGGAGAACATGCAAACTTCACTCATAAAGGACCCGGATCGCCCCACCTGGAAATCCAAACCAGGACCTTCTCGCTGTGAAGCAACAGCGCTACTGACTGCTCCTGTGGTTAGGGAGTTGTCCCCAGGATCAGAAGATTGGGCAGCGGTGGCCTAGTGGTTAGGGAGTTGGCCCCGGATCGGAAGATTGTGGGTTCGATTCCCACCCCAGTGGGTTGCCCTGAGGTACCCTTGAGCAAGGTACCGTCCCCATCACTGCTCCCCGGGCGCTTTCAATAGATGCCCCCTGCTGCACGGTGTGTATGGGTTAAACGCAGAGGTGTAATTTCGTTGGGGTTCACTGTGTGCTGTGCCGTGTACTCAAAATAACAAGAATGGTCACTTTCACTTTTACTTTCAGACCTGTTACCCACTCCTACAGATGAGTAGTCAACTTGAAGATGCTCTAACCCATTTTCCAACATTTCTCCAATTGAATCCATCTGAATGAAGTTCATAATTCGAATGCTTCGATGCATATTGCATCTGACACGGGCGCTGCTCCCTAAAGTATTTAGTCAACTCAAATCGTGTTTCATTTGGCATAATCCATCCATTGGCATGGCATCAATGCCTGTCTCTCTCCTTTTTCTCTTTTTTCACCCCCGTACCCCGGCCTATAAGGCGAAGCAGTTCTTATGAATGCTAATTTTACAATCAATAATATGAGGCTGACTGTTGACCCAGTGGCCCACAGCAGGGTTTTATGCAGTGGAGGCTAAGCTGGGGGACGAGGACATTAAGGCAGGGTGAGAATATAATGAGCCACTCCAGAGCCACAGACAACATGAGGCTTTTAAGACCTACACGACATGTTTTTCTTTTCTCACCCGGCGTATTCACAGGAAGCAGGAAGCTTCTAAAACCGGGATGCATTCACATTAATGCACCCTTCCACGAATCACTGTGAGCCCAGTACCACCTGATTCAGAGCACGGAAACAAACCTCGGGGGGGGGGGGGAATCCAGAAAATCCATCTTCTGGACAATTCTTTTTTTTTTTTTGTGCACCAACAATGAATTTGCTCTCATTCTCTATCATCTTACCATAAGATGCACTTTGACCATCAGTTTCAGAATGTCCATCTGTTTCTCCCCATTATTTATTTGCCCCCAATTACATTGTCCGTGTATGGTCAGGACCTTCAGAGGACCACCGGTGAGCAGATATTAGTTGGTGGTTTGAATTATTCTCAGCACAGCAGTGAGACGGACCATAGTGATGGTGCGCAGAGTGTCCTGTGTTCAGAAACCTGCCACCGATGGGCAGGAGGATGACTTAAACTTTGCATCTTCCATCTGCCCCAGAAGGGTAGATGAGTCTATTAGAGTGGACACAGTGGTTGATCGTTTCAGCAGCGCTTCTGTGATCCACTCTCAAACCGCTATCCTGTCAGGTCACCCGAGAACGATCCACCACTCATATGGTACCTGCTCACCAGTCCTATCGGAGTCCTGGTCACTGACAGACAGGGTTAAAGAGGTTAACAGATGAAACAGAGTCCATACCTGTAAACTACTGTCTACCTGTGTGGTCAGTGGAGTGTAGATATAAGGGAAGTTGACCTAATGGAGTGAGAGGGTTTAGGGGCACTGAACTGAGGGTTTAGTGGGAATCTCTGAAGTACATTTTCTATTTTTTCAAAAGATTTTCTGATTGTTCATCTGTTTCTGCATAGATGTGAAAACTTGCTTTCAGAATGTTTGTAAATGTTAGAATTTATGCTTGTGCCTTTCATCTCAATTTTCTGACGAAATGTTAAAGAAACACGATGGCTTAATACTTTTGCACAGTAGGAGGTGTCCCCTCCTCCTAGTCCTAATGTCAGTGCTGTATAGAGCCTCTCTCAACTACGGTGGCCTGTGGGTCAGGGAATCTCGAACCACTAGGTTGCCTTGAGGTACCCTTGAGCAAGGTACCGTCCCCATTCCTGCTCCCTGGGTGCTGGAAATAGGCCCCCTGCTGCAGGGTGTGTGTGGGTTAAATATAGATGATGCATTTTCTTCCTTAGCTGTGTGCTGTTTCACAATGACAAATAGTCCATTTCACATTTTTAAAAAGCATCTATACAGAATTATAGATTTCCTAAAAAGATGTCTTAACGGTATATGAGAGTAAACAGATTTAACTGATGGCCATTAGAGCCTTTAGTAGGGTCAGTTAGTCTGTAGTTAAAGGCAGAAGATTCTGTTGGGGTTTATGTGATTCATGTTAGCTTGGGTTAGTGGGTTTCCAGTCCATGATGGGGTATCTGGTCTGGAATATATTTAATGCTAAATATTGTTTCTGAAAAAGGTATGTTTATTTATTTATATTTATATTTATTTTTATCTTTTCTGTTTGTCTGTTTTCAGTCTGCAATTAAAGGGTTAAGCATGGGAGGACTGGAGATTGTGTCAGTCACCGACAACACCCCGGTTCCACACAACGGCTGCCGTCCTCGTAAAGCTCGGAGGTTGTAAAGCCTGGTAATCCAGTCCGTCTGTGTGGAAATCACAAGCTGAGCCCCTGGAGCTAAACATCGTATCTCCCGGGATTCTGTCGGTTTAATGTGCTGGGATCAAAAGTCTTGCTCATGTCACTTGTTCCCCCTGATGTTTCACATGCTGTGTATTTCTTTTGCTGCCTTTTTTTTTTTTTTTTTTTTTTTTTTTTTTGAATTAAAGTTTGGGAATTATAACTTTGGTCCCCTTCTTTTTGCCTTAAAGCATATATTTGGGGGGTGTGAACCACTGCCATATGAAGGTGCTAGTTATAGAAAATGGGGCCTTTTAAAGAAACCTTTTGATGCAAGTTGAGGCTGAACAATGAAGAAGTGTCAGTCTAATACATGCTTTGAAATATGTCCTCTTTTTTTGATCATCACTGGTATTAGATATGTCAGTTCCACCTTCCCAGTCCGTTTCCTAGTCCGACATGACAGGCGCGCTACAGAATAGCTCCCTATAAATAAATGGACTCTTGTAAGGTTATTGCCCTTTCCTAGCATTACATCAGGTGCTTTGTTGCCATGACGACGGCAATTAGCAGGAACTCAGGGAGGCGGTTGAATACGAGTCCGTCTTTAGTACCCATAGCAACCAAGGTCAGGCCTGCAACGCACATCTGCTTTCATGCTAGCTCTCTTTCAGCGTGTACACTAAGGCTGCACGGATAAGAGAGCGGAGCAGGCTGTGGAGGGGACTGCTTCCGAAATCATGTGTTTCAGCTCTTTACCAAGGCTGTTAAAGAAGAGATTTCATATTCACAGCGAGTATGTGGTTGTGGTGCCCTTATGGAAGGAAGGAATAAAGAGAAGACTATATATGTTAAACTGAAAAAAGGAAAAACAAACAGGGAAACAACAAACCACATAAAACCGTCTATCTTTGAGATAAGAGGTCATGTTCTATTTACTCTGCAATCAAGTCTCTTCATGGGTTTTGAAATATATACTTCCTTATGGATTTTAAAATCACTTTATTTCTCCATTCATCATACATTTTGAAATTTGTTATATACTGGCACTGGTTGGACCAGGAAGGCTGTGTGTTCGTCCCTCATAGTCTGTGTCAGCAAGCTTTAAATGACCTTTTCATAACCTTTCATACAACAGAGCTCATTTCCAGATGACTTTCTCTGTGAAGAATCATGTTGCGCAGCGTGGTATGAATCTAATGACGAATAACCTGATCTTTTATCTAGAAAGAGACCGTTAAGTCACAAATCTACTCCAGCCTGGCGTAGTATTGATCAGTGTGTGACAGTTTCTGACCGACTTCTTCCTGTGAACTGTCACGCAACTGTGAAACACACACTTTTGGCCTTAATCTAATGCCTTAATTGCCAAATGTTCCCCAGAATCACTGCTGAAGAAAATCCCCCACCCAACAGATCTCGCTCATATCTGAACACAAAAGTAGCCAAGCCTGGGTCGAGGCACATGGAGCCTGTGCAAGCATCATAAATATGGAAAGAATGAATGCAAATATTACAACACAAAAAAATGTAAAATAATAGTGAAAGAACCATGTTTGGGGTCAAAACTGCTATCTCTTTGAAATCTAGCAGAGCAGCATCATTAACAGTGTGCTATCGGTTCCTGCATTCTGGTGCAAATAAATTAAATTCATTAACGGGAATTACCCAGGAGGAAAAGCTCCCCCTAAATGAATGTCAAGCTTGGTCTCCACAGTCTCTGTCACTGTTGCAGGCCTGGCCTCTTCTAGCTTCACAGCCTCATCATTCTGAGGCAGACAGCACTGAGCTGGTCTCCGATTCGCAGTACAGGCAGCGTCCACCAGCATCAGGTGTTCACCCAGATGGCCAAGCATCTTTTACAGTTTACAGTCTACACTGATAGCTGCTGGGCTTGTGGGCTTGGGATAATGCAGCAATGAATATCTGGGCAGTATGTGCTTATTGGAGAAAACACCAGCATAAGAAAGAAAGCCTAATTTTATGAGCGAAGAACATCCAGATTTTAATCAGCACTTCTTGAAGCTGCCGCTGACATTATGCTCCCCACATACACCTCAGCTGCCACCCATGTTTCCCTCTCAACAGATTATAGTGGATTATAATCCATTTGCAAAAGGATAGGGAGGATAAATAGAAACGAGTTCAAATGAGAAGATTGAAAGAAAATTTGACGTTTTTGTTCATTGCTCCACTGTGAGAAGATGAGTCCGTGCTACAGATAAAAAAAAATTCTAATTGAAAATCTAATTGAAAATCCCTCGCTTGAAATAGTTCACCCCCTTTGCTTTGCATGCCTAAAGTAACCTAATCTAGAAAATTCACCCCAATATTGTAGGCCAAAAATGAGATTCTGGTTTGGTGTTAAATGATGAAAAAAAGAAGATTGAATAAACAGGCAAAAAAGAGACTTGTTGAGAGACATGCAAATAGTTTCAAAGGCAGTGAAAATGACTATGGAACTTTTTTCTATGACAGACATTAGGTAAGAGATTTATAATCACTGTTCATGCCGAGTATCAAGAGGGAGTACAACCCAAGGACTTGTCTATTATAGGTTTGATTCCACTTGAACGCCTGACATCCTGCTCGATACACAGAATACAGTAAACAAAAGCAGCAAAGAAATTCTCCATTGGTACCGATGTCGTCTGTAGCTGCAGTTTAGAAAAAAAAACATGCATAAGCAACAGAGTGCCAGAGTGCAAACTGAAAAATAATGGAATTCTTTGCGTTGGATGACCAACCATTCTACTGTCAAGGACACTGGATTGTTGGATCTTCTGGGACATACTGATGGTTGCATTCTGTGTTCATGTAGTAGGCTTATTTGATGTTGTTTTTTTTTTTGTTTTTAGTGATTGGCTCAGTACTCCCTGAATTCTTTTTCAAGCAAGACTTTAATTCATACTTTAAAGTGTGATAACAAAAAGAGACCTACCTCGCTCTCAGAATCTAAAGTCAAGAAATGTAATACATGAAAAAAAATTCAACATAACTTTCCATTAGCTATAAGTTAGCATCATTTCCCATTGTAAAGCGTGTTCATCATGAGAGCTTATCACACACCACAGCGTGCTGCCTTCCATCTGCAGTGCTAGTGAGATGTGTGAACTGTTTAGCATTATCCATCCATTTTAAGAGAGGCTTAGGGTTTGGGGATGCTGGATCTTAATGCTCAACGCAGAGGAACAACCTGGATATGTTTCCTAATTACTGTTTACATTTGAATTCATATGAAAGTTTAATGATGCAGGCTACATTTCATACAAGACCAGTCTGGTGCTGATTGAAGAACACCACCAAACCATCACTGGGGTGGTTCCTCTCACATCGCTGCTGTTTATCCCTCAAGGTTACACCCTAAGCAACTGTAGCTAAGGAACATCATTTTAACAAAGGTATTTTTCTGAAGGTGCACTGAATAAGCCAACATTTGGCACTGATGAAAAGACAGGAGGCAGAACTGGAGGTGTCAGAGTTAAAGATGCTGAGGTTTTCATTGGGTGTGACAAGGATGGACAGGATTAGAAATTAGTATGTTAGGACAACCCAGGTTGGACATTTTGGAGACAAAGTTAGAGAAGCAAGATTGGTTTGGACATGTCCAGAGGAGAGACGAGGATTATATTGGAAAAAAGTGAAAGTTACTACCCTTGTCATTGTGAAACGCAGCACAGCACAACAAAATTCAACCTCTGTGTTTCACCCACACGAGCAGGGGGCGGCTATTGAAAGTACCCAGGGAGCTGGGACAGTACCTTGCCCAAGGGTACCTCGGGGCAACCTACTGGTGAGGGAATTGAACCACAACCTTCTGATCTGGGGCCAACTCCCTAACCACTAGGCCACCGCTGCCCCAGAAGTCCAGAGGAGAGACGAGGATTATACTGGGAGGTGGATTTTGAGCCTGGAGCTGCCAGGAAAGTGGAAGGACAAAGAGGAGGTTTGTGAACATGGTGAAAAAGGACATGATTGGTTTGAAGGAGGACATTGCAGAGGACAGGAACAAATTGAAACACTGTGGCAACCCCTAAACAGGAGCAGCTTAAAAAGAAGAAGAAGAAGAAGAAGAAGAAATTAAAGCATTACATCATAAAACATCTACAAACCCACTTGGGACAAACATATTTAAGATACAAAGCTGGACCTGGATAAATATGTGGATAAACATGTGGTCTGAGGCTACACTTGCACACTCTACTATATATATATATATATATATATATATATATATATATATATGATAGTTGACATGATACACACTGATTGCATCATGGTGCAGGCTATGAAGGATCTTGAAAACAGTTGGATGAGCTTCATTGTGAGTAAGTGGGAGAAAATAGATGTCAGGGCTGTGTAATGTTGATGGAAGACGAGGTGTGCTGTTAAGAAATTGGACCTTTATGTGAGTCACTAGAGAATAATAGTGTCAGTATCTATGCAGTGGGAAACCTCAAGGCCTTCTAGGCCCTCAGAGAAGGCCTCAGGCTTTCTGGAAACAGAAAAACACAAAACAGTTTTCTGTATTTATATCATTTGTATTGAACAGAAGCATGTTTGTCATTAAACTGCGCTTTCGAATTGTATTATTACATTATTACAACTTGGATTACACTATAAGCTCTAGAAGCATCCAGCCATCAGGCAGTGGTTAGACACGCCGTTTCCTCATCAATTCACAGGCTGGTTAATAATTCCTACCAACATAATTACTAAGTGTCCACCCCTGAAAGAATACAACTCTTCTGGAAGTTCTAGATATGCCACCTTTTTTGAACACGAGCTGCAGTCTAACCCATGGGTTAGAGAGTGGGATGGCAAACATTAGCAGATCAATGGACTTTTCGCTGAAGGAATCATTATGAATATGAATGAATGAAATTCCTTGTGCGGACACACACTTTGTATGTCTCTCCTTAACACTCATCAGATGCAAGCTTCATAGTCAAGATGAAATGTCTTACAAGCTTCAGATACCTGTGTTTAATATGGTGAAAGTGAAAAAAGTGATGATTTGTTGTGGTGAAACACAGCACAGCACACAGTGGACCATAATGAAATGCATCCTCTGTGTTTAACCCACACACACCATGCAGCAGTGGGCAGCCACATCCAGCACCCAGGGAGCAGCGAGGGGGACGCTACCCTGCTCAAGGGTACCTCAGGGCAACATACTGGGTTTTGAACCAATGAGCTTCCAATCCGATCCTGGTCCCTAACAACTAGGCCACTGCTTCTTGTTCATATGCATAACTGTTTGGACTTTGGCTGAAATGCTACTAGAATCCCATAATTGTACTATTTTGTTAGTGTCGGTGGGATTTGAACCCATTTTTAGACGTATCTAGACGTTGATGGTTTGTCATTAGGGGTTTCCTGAAATTTTAGGGGTTCTTCTCACTATGGGCTCCATATTCCAACCTGCCTCAAACTATGACCTCTCTGCAGAACTGTACTTACATCTTAGACTATGACTGAAAAACAATGACCCAAAAATTATACTTTTCTTTTATCACCAGCAATCACTGTGACCTCTACACGCTATCTCTTCTGGCAGGCCACGTTGAGCAGTTGACCCCTCGGAAGGGTTATTTTTTCATCACTACATTCCTTAATCCTGTTCAGTTTTGTCAGCATGGTATGTGACATTTGTCTTTAATAGGTTGCCGGCCTTCCCCCGGCCTCAACGTTGGGTTCATGGTTGTCATTCTCAGTTGCTTATTGGGAAAGTCAAGGTAACCGATGTACGCTTGTGAACACTGCTGGTGCTCTGTCTCTTGCAGGGCTTCTGGAGCACATCTGACCTGAGACCCCGGCAAAATCCTTGGAGATATAATGAGAGCTGTTCAGGAATCCATTTGCACTATTATAATCAAACATATTCATAGCGCTAAGTACGCCCTGCAGTGTTAAACATGGATTTTGCAACCATTATGAACATTTTTTCCCCCTCGGTCTAATTGCGTCTGCTTATTTAGAGGAGGCCATCGTATGGAAGGCACACATTTTTCAGTGAAAACGAAATCGCAAATAATACTTTGAGCAATTATAGATTCTGTCTCTCTCCATTGTGACATTTTTTGTCATTAACGGCACATCGTCGTCCTCTGTTTTATCCTGGTGGGCCGGGGGTGTTGTAGCGGGAGAAATCTGATTGATTGACGTTTCTCCCATGAGACTTTGCAGCATGTTCTGGAAAAGCCTAAATGAAACTAACAGGATTTGATGAAGAGGGGCTGCTGCAGTTGCTGCTGCATTTTTTTCACACGTGTCTGTTTTACGGAAAGCTTGTTGTCGTGTTTTGTTTTTTTTTTTTGTTTTTTTTTTCTTCGGAGTCCAAAAAAATAAAAAAGTAATAATGAAATAAAGGTAAAAGAGCAGAAAACGAAGGCATTAAAAGCAGAAAGGACGGCTTCATGTTTGGCTTTGAGTGCTGGATAATGGCCTTCCAATTATCCCTGTTCGAAGAATCTAGACTTAGTTGTAATTTACTGTAATAGCAGGCTTGGAACATGGAGGGGGAGCTGGAGTTAAAAAAAAAAATGTGCAAGGAGACCTGGAGTTGCGCTAAATGGATTGGAGCATATTTTCTGGTTGGGCTTGTTTTTTTTTTTTTGTTGCTTTTTTTAATATAATACTGAGGTTTTAGTCTGCCCATACCTGCCTCTGCCCAGAACATCTTGAAGATGACAGCTTTCCCCCCCTTTTTTTTTTGTTTTCCTCAGTAACATTTTGCCTAATATCCTCCCTACCCCACGCCCAAGCTTTTAGCAGCTGCCTATGATGGTACATTTTGAAAATGGAACGGAGGAGGGGGCAGCCATAGAGTGAGAGAGAGAGAGAGAATGAATGGAGAGATTTGATTGCTCATTGGCTATTCAGTCAAGAAGGCCAGAACCCACTTGAGCTACATTTGGGGGCTCTTACCTGCTCGGCTACACTGAATGGCACCTTTGTTCTAAAGGGAGAGAGACCGCAGGGACGGTCGAGCGAGCACTCGGGTCTACATGGGCGAGCAAGACTTTTCAGATACAGTATGACATCCTCCGAAGACATACAATGGCTCATATTAGAGCCAGGAGCTTGTACTAGAGTCGCTGGGCAGGTCATACTCCAGCACGCACTGCTTTAAAAACACAGATTAGATGTAGACATTAGTTAACAGAAGAAAGGTAATAGGAATAAATCCCTGAATACCTTTTGATCGCCACGTAATTTTCTATCATGCATATTCCAGGACCCTAAATTATTGGGAACACCTACCTTGTAATTATTTTCAGTGATTGTTTTATCAGAAACACCTTCCATATAGAGTCATAGGCAAAACTTTGATTGACCTGGTCAAGAGAAATGACATTTTCTGCACATTTCAGAGACACTTTCTGTCTGAGTGCAGCATATTGAAAAAAATCCAACAAAAATGTAGTTTGACTGTGAGATTTGACATCACAGGCTACAGTTACAGACTAGCTCTCTACCCTGTCCATTTGAAAGCACCATAGGACCTCGCTGACTAATTATTATTCATTTGGTGGACCATTCCCAACACGACACTCCTGGCTTGGTTGTTTGCGTGGCTTATTAAGTCCAGCCAGCACACCTCACCTTGCAATTTTACATTCAGACACTATTACTCAACTCGTCTTCGTCCTCTAGACCCTGCATGGTAAGCTGCATTACTTCTGGGTCACAGCTCTGCAAAGATGAGCTTTTTGCCTCTTTTAAGGTGCATTAAGGCAAAACACTGATGTCTTCAGAGCTGTGGTCCATCAGGACTAGAGCTGAAGTCTTTCATGGATGTCGGCTGGAACTTTCAGAGTGGTGGACTAAGCTAAACTATGAGTGACACACACTACCTTACCACTGATACATTATGATCCTATGGTGGTCAAGTGTTAAGTACATAATATTCCATACACTTGGGTGGACTAATAATATTATATCTGACAGCACTAATCAATCAACACGTCTCTTCTCGTCCCCTCAGAATGTCAAACACTGCTTTCCACTCTTCAAAAGAGCAGGAAAAAACCCATCGAGACCTTGTTCAGTCCTGGTTCCTCAATGGTGGAATGAACATCCCCTTCTGTTCAGAACTGCTGAGTCCCTTGCTGTCAATCAGTCGTTGCCTGGAGACGCACCTGTTCAAGGAATTCCTAGAGGACTAATCTAACTTGCACCACTCTTATACTTTTCTATTTTCTTCTCTTTTCTACCTAAAAATAGCTCTAAGCGCTACTTTATGGGGTAAGTTGGTGTAGATATTGATTTCTTTGTTCAGTGAGAGGGGTTATAAGTATGTTTAATAGCCGGCAAATGGTTAATTGATGGTTGTTAGTTACAGGATTGAAGAACAGATTTGGACGACAAAGCACTGAATTGTGTCTCGCTGGATAAAAGTATCTATGCCGCAAATGATAAATGATACAAATTAACTGCAGTCAGTTACTGTAAACCCACAAAATGGATATAGGCGTTTTGATCAAATGGCAAATGACTGCAAAGGGAGGTGCTCAAAATAAGCAGACAACAGTGTAGATGGTTTAAGGAATTCTCAGCAAGCTATGAAATGTGAGACGACATGCAAAACGACTTGAACGTTTTCGGTAGAAAAGCTTTAGTCAAGAGCAGCGCTGCGCCTAAGAAAGGAAAACGTGGCAGACACTGGTTATGAAAGACACAGGCAGAAACAAACAAATCTCTCTACAGAGCATTTGGTTTGACTAAAAAGTCCAACCAGGGACTGCTTGGATGATTAGCCGTCAATATGACAGGCCTCTGTTGCTTAGGAACATGACTATTCTGCCTGAATTGTCGCTTCACTTGGTCTGCTCTGAACAGCTTCAAAATTGACAGCAGTTGTAATTTCCCCTCTAAATATGAGTGTTTAGCGTCTCAAATCTCCTGTTGTCCCCATTTTGTACGCGCCATCCTTTTTATGCATGCCCCAAAGTGTGATTTGCCTTGTATTATCTGCCATTAAATCTTTATAGATTTATTTATTTATTCCTTTATTTATTTACTTTCTTTTTTTTTCCTTTTCCAGGTCACAACAAGTGCCCCTATTTGCTTACATGGGATGTCCTGACACTCCCTGACAAAACATTTCTCCCAGTTCTTATTGTTCCCTGATATCCGTTGCCATGGTCACAGCCCAGCATCAAATAAAAGGGTTAGGGGGGGGGGATGCCCAAAGCAAGCAGGTGACTGCATTTGCTTGCTGTGTGTAATTGTGTGTGTGTGTGTATTTGTGTGTGTGTGTGTGTGTGTGTGTTGTGTGTGTTGGCTGATTATTTGTTTGTGTGTGTTGTGTGTGTGTGTGTGAGAGAGAGAGAGAGAGAGAAAGAAAGAAAGAAAGAAAGAAAGAAAGAAAGAAAGAAAGAAAGAAAGAAAAAAAGAAAGAAAGAAAGAAAGAGAGTTTGGAAACTGTGCCAGTGAGATCAGAACAACATTACAAAATGTAAATTCATGTAATGTGTTTTGGGTCCACTAGAGGGCAACAATTCGTTTTCAAAAGTTCACCACCCTTTTTCAGAAAAAGGGTATTTGATTAAATGAAACTTTAAACCACTATCCAGACTTTGACTTTTCTTTTATATCAAACTAGGGAATCCACAAGACCTCTGAAGTTGTGCTATGAGGTGGGGCCTCCATAAATTGCACTAATTTATCCTGCACATCCCACCCCTTGGGCAGTGGTGGCCTAGTGGTTAGGGAGTTGCCCCCCACATTGGAAAATAGTGGGTTCGATTCCCTAAACCAGTAGGTTGCCCTGAGGTACCCTTGAGCAAGGTACCGTCCCTGTCACTGCTCCCCGGGGGCTTTCAATAGCTGCCCACTGCTGCACGGTGTTTGTGTGCATGGGTTAAATGCAGAGGTCCAATTACGTTGTGGTTCACATGTGCTGTGCTGTGCTGTGACCTCACAATGACAAGGGTTGACACTTTCACTTTTTCACTTTCACAGATTTAGGAAATTTGGAGGCAAGATCATCACCTTGGATGTTCCTCTAACCATTCTTAAACAGTATTTGCAGTGTGGCAGTACTTTTCTCTTCTTCCTATAGTGCATCCTGGTGCCATGTTGGCTACTTTTGGCAGGTGCCTTTCACTCCAACCTGGGACCACCAAACAAAACCTGTCATTTTGGAGATGCTCTGATCTAAGGATCACAGTTTGGCTCCTCATCCAATTGGCTGAGATCTTTAAGCTTGCCCATTTCTCTGCTTTACAACATATAAACCCAATGTAATGACAGAGTATGTAGTTTAGCAGCCTAAACAAAAAGCAGAGGAGATCCATGCTCAGGATTTCTCAAGGGAACGCAAATGATGTCTCTTTCCTGGTGGGTGGCAGCCCTCTGTCTTTTGACAGTATGCGTTCTCCTCCAAATGTGCTGAAGCTGTTGCATCCCTCCCCAGTGTGATGATGGTATTCCAGTCAGTTCATCCATTATCAGTCTTTCGGCCCTGTAGGTTTACAGTGCAATGAAATGTATTCATCCTGGGGGAAAGTGAAAGTGAAAGTGATTATCCTCGTCCTTAGGCACCTGCTTCCCCAATAGTGTGTTTTGACGATTTAAAAAAAATTCTATTTATCTTAAATAAATTACTGAAAATTTAAAGGATGGATTATTATGATAGATCTTCCTGACTTGATCTCTTGGGCGGTTTTATTTTATTTTATTTTATTTTTTTCGTCATCCCCAGGGACTCGTATTTTGAAGGTGGTCTTTAACGCCTTTCTCTCTTTATTTCTGAGTCTGGTTACGTCATGCTGAGGAAGCTGCCTTTAAGAAGCAGCAGATAGAAAAGCAAAGCAGAGCCGCTTGACGGCACATGGTGTCGAAAGGAGTCAGAGCCGCCTTCAGGGCACTGTTTGGAGCCAAATGAAAAGATGAGAAAATAGAGATAAAAAGAACAAAACGTCGGCAAAAGAAAGCTCTTCGACAAACCACCGAACTGCGTCGATAGACTGAACATCCTGCAGCGTCTGCACAGTGTGTACCATCTTTTTGTGAAAGATTACTGAATTATTTTCTCTGCATCTTCTTATGAGGGTGTCACTGGACGAAGCAACAGGTAGACCATCTTTTTTCCTCTTTTTCCACTCCTGTGTCAATTTCTCACTCCCTGTAGTTACTACAGATTCCCTAATTCTGCAATATTCAGTTTATAATGTTTTCCACGAAGCTTATTTTTCTAATTGTCCGTTCCACCTTAAATGGGGCTGCGCTTGGGGCGCCAGAATGGAAGCGCAGCCCCATTTAAGGTGGAACGGGAAAATTGCAACGAGTGTGCAAAATCAGCTTTAGTTCGATTTTTAAAGCACTGATCACACCTTTTCTGTTTCACAACCGAAAACTTGATCACGAAATTGCATGTGCACGATGCCTATTTTGTAATACTCATCTGGCCTATCATTTATTTATGATTTTTTTTTTTTTCCCCCATTTAAAATGATCCCAGCTCTTCTCAACCTCGTTTATCCTTCTGGTTTTATTCAAATGCATCATTTTTAATCATCAGTGCTTTTTTACTTTAAGGTCCCCACGTGAGAGGTGTCTAATTGATAGCAATTAAGTCCCAGTTCTTAATTACTCCTGTTATTAAATAATCACATCATTATAACAATTGCATGTGCTAAAAAAAAAAAAAAGAAAATGGTTACATTAGGGGTCCAAAATGGACTAGAAACGAATGAAAGGTCAGAGATGTTGGGTGCAGGTCCTCACGTCACTTGGTGTCGGGTCAGAACCAGGGGTAGTTGGGAGATGAAGGCCTTCTGAGCAGATTTCAGCACCAGAGAGTGGACAGCTCCCCCCTCCAGTCTCATCAGCCTACCTAAACTAAGGATCAACATAATTAAACCTAGCTAATCTCCTCTGGATTTCTCGTTTAAAGAGTTGCAGCTCATATTTTTCAAGATTAGATGTTTTGTGCCGGGGCTGCACAATATATCGTTTGTTGTTCGTTATCGAGATCTGGGCTCTGCAGCGCTGGTGTTGCAGGAGGCTGAAAAATGCATCTCATCGACCCTGTTTTTCAGCATTCACAGCTCCAGATTGTTAATCGAGTGTCATCTTACAAGTCATTTTGGTCAGCCTTTAACTGTTAAGATTCTCCCAGGCGGTCCATATTCTTCATTTTCCATCCATTCATTAGTTCCATGATGTGTGTGGGTCGGTGTATCAAAGACGTCTTTCACAATGCATCGTTTATTCTTGCATCCAACCATCTAAACGGGCTGTTTTTGTGTCAGTGGTCCATTTTGAGGACTCTTTATTGGGAGAAATCACAAAATGTAGTTCTAAAATCGCAGCACTAATGTTGAGTCCATAATTGTGCAGTTTTAGTTGGCGCGCTTTTCAACAATTCAACCAAGTACACACCGTCGCTGAAGGAGCATCATTGCAATTTTTGGCCTGTTTAGAGAGAAATTGCCTTTCAAACATTTACTTTGCTGCAGTGGATGAAGCAAAAAACAAAAAAAAAAAAAGTGCAAGCCCACGGCGGTGAAAGGTCACGTTCTTGCCAAAGTGCTCGCCGTTGCAGGTGGTAGATTTAAGGCTGTGGTTGATTACTAAATGTCAAAGTGATTTCTGATCTCAACAAATCAACAGCAATTTACAGCCTTTGTTTAAAAAAAAAAACAAAAAAAACTAACCTTTAACAGGGAAAGGTTAAATGAACAAATGGCGCTGCATTAACAGACTGTAGGGCATTTTTTGTTGTTGTTGTAAATGCATAGTTTTATGGAGTCAACCGTATGAGCTTCCTGCACAACGCTAAACGTTATACACACAGTATGAGGGCACTGATGATTCGTTTAGAGAGTGTGCCAAGAAGCTCTGTACACACTGAACTGAAGCTGCCACCAAAGCTTAAAGTGTATTTTTAGTTTTTGCCTGTACACTGTAATTATTAGTAGACGCACAAACACACACCACTTATAGATATCGCATCTGAATCCAATGCATTTAAAAATAAAGGTGCCGAAAAATGTTCTTTGGAGCGATGCCAGCCCAGGACGCCTTTTGGAGATGCTTTTCACTGGATCCATCTCAAAGAAACTTTCTTTTCAAATAAGATGCAAAGGTGAAGAAGGGTCAGCTATGCAGTGCATGTCATTATGTTTAGTTTATCTAAGGTTTTATCAGTTTAAAGGTCTCATATACCAATGAGAACTACCTTAATGCCAAGAAAATGACCTTAAAGCCAATAAATGCTTCATTAATCCCAAAAATGCTCCATTAATACCAATAAATATTACCTAACTGGCTGTATCACAATAAAACAAATAAATACTACCTTAATGTTAATGAATGTTGATTTAAGAAACCAAAAAATATGGTATTAAAGCCACAAAATACTAAATAAATACTTAATACCAATAAATACCATCTTTATATCAATAAATATTACTCTATTAGCATGTCCAGGGTTCACAGAGCCACTGTAAAAGTTATTAGCAGTCATTTAAACACCCACCTCCCAAAGCAAGTGATTCTTTATGATAATTCTTTAGGAACATTAGCAGCCATGCTGTTAGTAGGAACAATATATGGAGGAAATCATTGGTTACTAATGATAATTGTTTCATTATTTGCATATATGTCACTGTATGCATTTTATTTATGAACCTAAAGTAGCTGCTTAGATTGATTGCCCCATATATAACAATAATCTATAGTGACCCATTACTTCTTAATTGTCCATTAACTACTAAATAAAGGTTTGCCGTTCAGACCTTTTTTTTATTCCCTTGTGTATAAAGTTGTGCACACTCACGGGATTATAAATGCACTTTCATTCTTTCCAGCTGAAAGAAAAGTAAAATAAAAACAGTAAAATAAAAGCCCTAAATCAGGAGAGTGTTGCAAAGGAATATTGTTGCTGCATATTTAGTTAGAATACCCAAGATCCACTTCAGTGTGACGCTTTTTCTCCTGCGTCCGAAGCATTTAGGAGTGGAGTGTGGAGTGCCGCAGGTTTCCAGCCATCTTTGAAGAGGTGTTTGTGCTTTTGAAGGAGGAGTCTGGCTCCGTTTGAAGCAGCAGGGCATTGGGGGGAAAAAGAGAGATCAAACCGTGATAGAATGTTGCCAAAAGTGGATCCGTTTAAGGACACATTTGATGTACCATTACAATCCTGGTGGAGGGCGGAGAGGGCAGGGCCTGTGGTCTCTGGGGGGCCGCACTATTTTGATGTGGTCCTGTAAAAGGAGGGGGAGACGTTGGCTCTTGACTGTGCAAAGTTGTCAGGACTAGGGGTTTTCCAAAAGTATACCTGTGACTCTTTATTCGCGGCGCTTGTGCATAAAACAAGCATCACGTGTGGTCCAGCTTGGCAGCCCCTTGTTTAGCTGGGACCCTCCAAATCATGTGTGTATCATTATGAATCAATATTACATCAGCACTCCTCTTACGCTCATGCGGGAGCCAACACTGGCTGGATTCGTTCTGTGCCTAGAGGTTGAAGGGTTAACATTTCACATTAGAGAGAAATGTGAGCGCCGTGGCCGCAGATGGCTGATTCTAGGGTCAGTGGTAGCATGTTACCCAGCAAGGGGTCTCTGTCAGAAGGCATGTCACGTGGCTCCCCTCTTGCCTCTCCCCTCTCCTCTCTTTTAAAAGAGAGTCTTGCATCTTTTTTTCAAATATCATAAAATAGTTTTTGTTAGTTTTAACCCATTTTGTAGGAAGAACCATGCGACTTATTTATTTCAGATTTGAATTCAAGGTCTGATTTTGAATAAACTTTACACATTTTAAACTCAGCATTAAGGTGTTTTCTGCCTGGTTTATTAGCACTGTGCACTGTCACGTCTAAAACCTTGACTCCTGTGATACACTTGCTGGAACGTCCATATAAGGAGTTGTTTTTGGACGCTATGGGGATTCAAACCTTCCTTTTGTGGCACAGATCCACGCTGGAGGCCTAACTTTAACATTGGCCCAAATAAACATGCCTCCTTTGTGTGGAAACCTTGCACTTGATGGTTTTGGACACTCTGTGACTAATTGCCAGTTTTTTTTGTAACCAAAGCAACAGTGAAATGACAAAGCCCTGATGAATTAGTATTGATTTGTTATTCTCTTTTTTAATTATGTACTAATTGGTACAAAGATTGTACTGTAAACTAACATGGGATCCCAATAATTAATCCAAATAACAGCTTGGGTTCATTATAGCTCAATACTTTCAGTAAAGCCATAGAAAAACAAGGTATTCATCCTGCAGGTTGCTTTTAAAAGTCAATTCAGCATTGATTTCTTTCAGCTTATGACAGCGATTGTGTTTGTATTGAGCCGTGGTGTTTCTGACTGCTTACCTTGAACACTTGCCGTTTTGCATTCTTTTTATTACTGTCATAATCGAATGTATTTTTTGTATACGTTTTATTTATTTGATTAGTGTGGGTGTGTGTTTTCTACTGTACACAGGGAAGGAATACAGCAGGCTGTATCTGGAGTGATTGCTGTCGTCTAAACCTAATCTACCTCCTGTGTGTGAGCGAGCGGTCAGGGAGGAGGGCTAGAGAGAGAGAGAGGGGGAGAGAGCAAGCGAACGAGTGAGTGAGGAGAAAAAGATTGCGCGAGACGCCGTGCCTTTTTCCATAAATCCCTCCGCCGACCGTTTCAACCCAGCACGCCAGGATGGAGAAATTAATGAAAGGAGGATTGAATAAAAAAAAAAAAAAGGCGTGTAAAATATTTCTGTCACACTCACCCAGTAACAGGCCTGTTTGATGAGGCAGCGTAATCAAATCACAGCACGAGGGGTGGAGCGTGTTCCGTCTTAAAGGCACGATTTTTCAAAGTAAATGTTATTACGTTATTTCGCACCCCCAGCCAAATATTAATTTCACTTCATTTCGTGCGTGCGACAGGTGCCGTTATCTTTCCCAGCCATATGCCGCTTTCCCCCGTTTCCTACCCCAGCCGACTCATTCAAGGGGAGTTGTAGCCACAGCTGTACACATCTGGCCACACGAAGACAGATCAGCATCCCTGATGGCGCCGTTGGAAAAAAAAAAAACTAATTATTATTTCAGCAGCAGGTTGCTGCTCTGATTTGAGCGCAGTCGTTGATGCTTCCTCGATATCTGGTCAACGTCAAAGGAGAACGCTGGACTGGGATCAGTTCGGAAACGGAGAGCAGAGCTGATTCGGATTGAGAAATGGTTTGTATTCTACTTTTAATCATTATCCAAAAATTCAGATTCCTTTTTCGAGCTCTTTGTATGGGTGGTTTTCTGTGGGTGGTTGGCAGCGTGAGCCTTGTTTTAAAGGCGTGTGCTTATAAATCGCTTCATTTAAACCTTTTTTAAAAGACGTTTAACCCTTTAGAGGCAAATGTCCATTTGTGAAGCGTTTCCTGCTTAAATAATGCAACCGAATCTTAAAAACGCTTAAATCCAAATTCTCCAATTCACCACTAGTGAGCTCCAATCCCCCACAACCCCCTGCACGGTGCATTGGACCCCTGATCCCCCACTTTGCTCAGTGTCACAGACTAACAGTGTGAGCAGGTTGGAGTGTTTTTTGCACTAGTTTATATGAAAAAAGGCAGAGGATCTAGTAAACGAGAAAATATCTTACGGTTAGATTCATTATTCATTTGATTTTAGGTGAAGATATGAAGCTATTAAGATAGAGGTCAACCGTTTTGACACTTGTTGATGATGAGATGTAGAGGTGCAGTAGATTATCTGGTTCGTATCACACTTCAGATTTTAGTATCCACATTGAAAAGGTAAAAGCAGCATCGTCCCACCTGTTGCTGTCATTCATGTTTGTGGCTTAAATACTTATTTTTGTCAACTTGCAGAATTTTCCTGACTAATCCTCCTGACATGTCTTGAAAGAAACAATGAGAAATGATTCAAGTCTTTTTATGTGCACAGCAGTAAACATCCCTGGATGCCCATGTTTCTGAGCCCCCTTCATTTCCATCACAACCTCAATCCGTGCTTTCTTTTGAAATAGGTCAGTTCAATTTTAAGGGTGGGTTTTTTTGTTTTTTTTTTTCCTTCTTCTAATGTGCCCTCCCCCTTCCCCAGAACAATATTTTTGGTCCTGGCTTTGTGGTCGGCCCCGTATCTGGGCTGGCCATAAAGATTGCCTATGGTTTGAGTCGTAAGTCGGCCAAATTGCGCAGGCACTTATCGCGATCATTAGTTTCCATTCAGACGGCATAAGGACAGGAACGAGCGCCGCTGTTCTCGGCCATCTCTCCCCGCTGAGCCACATCAGGAGCTGAACAGAATGTAAGGCTTTCACTGCGTCTGGGGGATATAATTTCTCTGCTTTTAATAATGCATTACTATTCAACATGGCAGCTATTCTCTTCCCCCAGGACCTTGATTGGAAAGCCTCAAGAGTCCTTTGGCAAATGTTTGGCTTCATACATGCATATAGCATGATTTGAAAAGAGGCATTGCCAAGGAAACTCCAGGCTGCCTTACTTTGACAGACAGCATTAAAGGGACAGTCTCTTTCATTCTTAGCAAATTGACATTCTCTCTAAATAGGGCTGTCACAATTACTCAGATACACCCGATTCAACATATTTATTTCAACTGATGAGTCTGACAGATGACGGATGGTGAATATGGATATTTTACATTTCCGTTTTATTTAATACACTCGTATGCAAATGTTTCGGCGACCGTTTTTGTAAAAATAACCACACGTCCTCTGCAGAAAACACATTTCTGCACCTTTTAGTGCACATTCACTCTTTATTTGCTTAATGTTACATATTGGAAAGCATAACAAGCACAGTGTGTCTGGTGCAAATGGTACAGCACATTTTCCATTTCGTGATGAGAACATTCCCTTGTGTGCAGGAAATCATCCATATTTAACAAGTTGTCTATTGAGGTTTTCACTTATTTTCAAGCAGGATAAGGTTCAAATTGAGTGTCCAGGCTTTTGCACATAACTCGATATACCTAGTATCTAAATTATGTCTTTAAAGACCGAAGGGCTCGTTTAGTAATCAGCTCATTACTCTTTCCTAACGTTCTCAGCAGTGCGGTCCTGTGAATGTTTTGAGTTTCCTTCTCACTTTTTTTTTTTTTTCTTTTTTTTTTTTTGGCCTTTGCTGACTTCTATGCATGACAGGTAAATGAAATTCAAGCAGACGAAAGGATGCACGACGCGCGCATGAATAAACAAACGGATGAACAGATGGAAGGACGCATAGCAGGATGGAGTAAGGTAAGCAGAGGGGAACATCCACGCTGCTGAATTTGATCACAATTATTCCATACTCCAGCGTTCGTCTGCCGAGCCAAAGGCATAATTACATGCTCGGTGGAATTATAAACGCTCGGCGCAAAAACCAATAAATCTGTTTCATAAGAGCAGCACTCCTGCGCTCGCTTCTGCAAAGCAAGAGACTTTTCCGCCAGCGGGCAAGCCCTGGAGTGGCCAGTAAAAACAAGGACTCTGGAGATGGCCCCTGAATATAAAAGGGAATGGTGAGGGGACCATATGGCTTGTGGAAAAGGGCATGTGGATCCAGTGCCGTGACATTATTAACTCGAGACATTTTTTCCAGGCCTGTGTAAGTCACCTTATATTGCAGCAGGCCACTCAGTAAAGGTCTTCTACCTCTGGGTTGACACATTTCAAGAGCATGTGCCTGATGAGGATCAGATGAGCGCATAGCCCCCCATGTAAGTCGCTCTGGATAAGAGCTTCTGCTAAATGCTGTAAATGTAGATGATGCACAGCCAAGCATAAATCTGGATTTTACAAGCATATCTGTATAAATAGACACAATAAATAGATTTTAATAGATTTTTACAATTTGCTACAAAAAATATTATTTTATTAGCAATTTATGTGTATTTTATTTTAAAGGCCACAATTACACGTCTGATTTAGGATGGAAGCGTTGTTCCAACATGCTGCTCCCTATTCATATGGTCCATAAAAGGAAGCAAAGCTGTAGACATCGCTTTAGCAAACTACTGTTGTCATGAAAGCGAACACACTTCAGCCTATCACAGATGAACCCTGCCTGGCTGAAGTTATAGGGTGTGTGCCTAATTGAAGAAGCACTATCTAGAGCAGCCAATGAGATGAGAGATCATTTGTATACATCACAGTACCCAAAAGCCAATTTAGATGAGTATTAATGTTGTGGTACATAAAGTGTTTTTGCACAAAAAATAGAAAAACATATGATCTTTGAATTTGTTTGCTATCGGTTTCATTACTAATCTGTCAGTCTTACTGATCTGGGTGCAAAACTCGGACCCTGCAGTGATTTCAGTTATGATTGGCTGGGAAATGATTCAGTGCATTATGAAGTAACAAGCTTCACCCTGATTTGATTGAATTTTATTTCACATGAATATGATTGCAAATTATTTACACTTTTGTGATGCACAGACAAATACAAGAGCTTTTCTTCTTTTTGAATATTCAGAAAAGGCTTGTGAATTTTTTTTTTTTTTTTTTTTTTTTTTAAATCAGACCTTGATATGTGTGTATTTTACAAAACTGTAAACTGTAATCCTGATCAAGAAACGTGCGGTACAACGCAAGAGTCTGCTTGAGTTCTGGACGCTGTGGAAGACTAGTGATTTTGTTGTTGAAAATACATCAACTGTGACAACAAGTCATAGTCTGCCTCAGTGACCAGGACACACACGCACACCAGCAAATGTTGCTTTCAGAAAACAGTTTATATACAATGAAGTTATTCACCAGTCAGCCAAGATTAAAGCCAACTGCCTGATATTGTGTAGGTCACCCTTGTCCCACCAGAACAGCCTTCAAGGCAGGGATTCCACAAGAACCCTGAAGACTCAGGGTTCAGCCTAGCACATCAAACACGCTCAGGAGCAGACAGAAACCTGGGCGATGTCAAGTTCATCTGTTTATCATGCTTCTGAAAAACATTCCTGAACAATTTTTGCAGTGAGTTGAGGTGTGTTTTCCTGCAGAAATAGGAAATAGTTTTGCCATGAAAGGGTGCACTTGGTCTACAGACATGTTCGTTTGACATATAACAATACATGAATGTCAAGCACCAAGGTTTCCCAGCAGATCATTGCCCAGAGCATCACACAGTCTCTGCCAGCTTGCATCCTGGTGCCATTATTTGGCGATCCACATGTTGTCAAACAAGATTGCTTCATGGTCCAGTTCTGATGCCCATTGTAGCCACTTTTGGTGGAGGAGAGGTGTCAACAAGGGTAATCTGACCGATCTGCAGCCCCATAAACATCTGCACTGTTAGTTCAGACATGTTTCTGTCAGAGGCAGCATGAACCTTCTCAGTTTGTCCTACAGTGGTTCTTCTGTGGGATCAGACCATGGGCTTCCCTTTGCTCGCGGGTTACATCAGTGAGCCTTGAATGCCCATGAATCGCCGGTTCACCTTTGCACTCTGTTCCCACGTCACATTATGAACACCCTATAATATCTGCTGCTTTGGAGAAACTCTGATCCATTCATCTAGCCATCACAGTTTGGTGTTCAGACCCTTGTCCACTTTCCTGCTTTCTACACATCAATTTTAAGACCTGGCTGTTCACTTACTGCTTTATATGTCCACCCCTTGACACCTGCCACTGTACAAGAAAATCAGTGTTATTCCCGTCACCTGCCAGTGCTTTTATATTGTAGCTGACCTTTGTATCTGGATTATCACTACTGGATCCAGATCGATATGGAGAACCTGAACCGGAGTGTGTCTTGCTGATAAAAAGCAAAACTGTAGGAATCTTTATAAACCCTTTCCCCCCAAATAGTATTGTTTTCTGTCATGTTCTTTTGACTAAACTGTGAAATAAAAACTATTCGTTGAATTTTCGTTTCTTTCTTGAACAGTCAGGTAATGAACAGCATGAATCACGCAGCAGTCTTTCAAACAGAAATGTTTTCTATGTGTTTCAACAAGGGAATAAATATCTCTTCAGGCTGTGCAAACGCAGGACTGGATGGATAGACGCAATATCAGTCTGCACCCATCAACCCTATGAAATTAAATAGCACAGTATTGTTCTAAAAGCAATTCATTTTCCTGCAGCAGTTTGATGGTGAGGAAAGGACGAGGGGGGGATATAGCTCATATTCTTGTGGCATGTAGCCATGACTACCACTACAAGTGGTGTGGTGTACAAAGAGAGAAGAGCCTTGGGGATACTTGAGAATCCTTACTATTTGCACTTGATGTTGTGAGTAGGCTACAACATAAACGACATTAACTGTGATGGGTTTCAAGAGATGAACTCAAGATGACTTGCCTGTGTACCTGAGAAACAAAAAAATGCGTGATTTATACAAGGTTCATCAGTGAGATTAATATTTCAGTCTTTCAGGAGATACGAATAGGTGCACGGGACATCTGACTCACGTACTAAACCGCTCAGAACCTTATATTTGTCTCTGAATTATACATTCCATCTACATTGTGTCTACACATTTGATCAGAAACACCTACTATAGTTAGTGCTTGGAGCCACAATCCCCTGTAGAAACCGCCATGAGACCACCGCTAATCAGATTTGACACATTCTGCCATGTGTGTGTCCCTGCTGTGCTCAGAATTGTCCACCACTCAATAAATGGTTAGCGGCCCCTTGATGGACGGGGTGGAGAACTGGTTAAAAAAAAAAAAAAAAGGAATACAGGGAGGCAGAAATTTTCAAGTTTTTGATGTGAAGTTTGATTCGGAGAGCATGATTATATATGCTTTTTGCTATTTCATGTATTCAAATGACTAAACATTGGATTTATTAACTGCAGGAACTGGAAAAATACACATTTTACATAGGTTGGAATAGAAAAGAGAACATTTTATGTAGATTGATGTGGAATTATACAAATTGTACAAGGATTGGATTGGAAAAATACGCATTTTACAGATTAGCTCTGAAGAAAACAACTTGTTCAATGATTGGCTTGGAAACAGGAACAGATTGTACTCAGAATGGGTTGCAAAATTACAAATTCTGACCTGGAATTGCAAAATATTCAAAAGTTGGCTTTTAAAATTGTTTTTCACCCAGATTGTCTTTGAAAAATACAAATTGTGCACAGATTGTATAGAAAAAATACAGATTTTACAGTTTTGTTTTTTTTTGTAAAATAACAAATCCTGAGTAGATTGGTGGAGAAAATACCAAATATTCTTGGATTGGCTTTGGAATATTTTGGCAAAAACTAGCTTTGGGCTTTAACATAGTTTTGCTTGGAAAACCAGAATTTCTACTGACTCTGGAAATTGCATATTCTACACAGAATAGTGTGTGGGGATCATTTTATTTTAAAGCAAATTCTGCAAAACTTCAAAACGGTGATCTCAAAAAAGTGTCTACAGCACGGCAGCAACACAAGAACCTGAACCACCCCATATTACTCGTTACACAGCACTCTATCTTCATTTTAGCCCCCAAGAAAACAGAAATATTAACATGTTACAAAAGCAATCCAAAATTTGCAAAACCTACACTAAGAATTTTTCCCTCAAAAGGCAGCAAGTGAAGAGCAGGGGTTGTATGATACACTATTCCCCCGGTCCTGTCCAGGTTTCCTGGGCTATGGGAGTATTTATTATACTTCTTATGACTTATCTCATCTGAATAACGTAGAAAATCACTGAGAAAAGCAAAGGCCAGCTTTTACACCCTCAGGGCGCTTAACTCCACATTGCACCAGGAGTGCAGCACCTATCCCCCCCTTGTTCTCCAATTAATCAGCATGAACTGATGAGTACATAAGACAGGTGACATGGAATGGCTCAGTCTCTGGTTGTGCCAGAGGCAAGGTTGCAGGTAAGGTCATGCATAGCAGGCCAAGACACTCACGCTCCCCCCACTTCATGGATTCATGTGTTCACTCATCACTAAAGGCCGCTATTAAAAAGTGCACGGGTGATAAAAAGCTAATCTTATTAGTATTAAGGTGTATGGAGAAGCATGAGTTTCAGTATCTGGAAAAGGGTCCAATATCAATACGTTCCCAAGCAAATAAAGGTAACATGGCCTTTTTAACATGGTCTTAAACCTCAACCCCCCCATGTGTGGAATAGTATTTGGTCCCTTTCAACAATGTATGAATGTATGTATTCTCATCTAAAACAAAAGTATCTAAAATAGATGACACCTCCAGCCAACCACTACTGATCTATGATAATAAATATTTTATATTTATATTTATAATATTAACATTTTTATAAATATAAAAAAATTATGAATTTTTTTTTTAATGACAATATTATTGACCAAAAATTCAACATTTTTGCTATAGATGTTTTGAAGATGTAGTGAGAAATAGTTATGGATATGGAGCCATAGATAAATCGATAGATAGATAGATAGATAGATAGATAGATAGATAGATAGATACACATATATTTGAAATGTTCTTTTTTATATTTAGAATCATATATAAATTGTCAATTTTACACAGGCGTTTGGAAAGTCAACCCTATGACGTCATTTGGGCATGGCGAAAATCTCAGGAATCGCATCCGTTGTTTTTTTTCCCCCAAATCCAGAGTCTCTGCAGTGCTGTGATTGGTCAGCTTTCTTTTCGTTCCCGTGCATTGATTGACTGGGAGTGTTCCCTCTCAAGGTGTCCGCCAATCCTAGCACAGGAGGCGGATGGAGGCGGGACTTAAGAGATGGAGACGGGAACAACAGTAAGTTGGGAAGTTTGTGTGCATTAAATTAAAAAAAAGTGATGGCAGCCTTTAAACTTGTTTATTTACGGAGAAGTGAACATGCAGCTGTGGAAAAGAAGTTCAATAAATCCAGATCCGTAGTATTAACAAACTAAACTTAAAACTTTTGTTTTCTTCACCAGCCTTATAGCGGGTTTTGTGAGCTAATCGATGTAGCAACAAAGCTAACAAAGTTATTTAGTTGATTAAAAGTAGCCAGATATTTCAGAAATGTCACATAAACCAGAACCTAAGGTAAAAATGACATCTTTATAGCTATAATAGGCCGAAGTATCTACGTGCAAACCTTACTAACTCCCAAAAACTACAAATTTAGCATTTACTTTGATGTATCTGCTTTAGTTGGCAGACATAACAGAATTCATGCAATTTTAACATTTTTAAACTTAAATACTGACTTATATAAAGTTATATATTTTTTTAGATTAGATTCATATGCAACAAATAAAACATTTGAGATGCATTCTCAGCTTTTTAATGATCAATTTTTGTCTACATTCCCAATTTTATATGTATATAATTTTTGGTTATGTTTTACACTGCTGTTACCACCTACATATCCCAACTGGGACCTTCAATTACTTGTGCTGAGACAAACATGCTGTGAATTTGTCCTCTGCATCCACGCACACTGGTAGTGAACACACACCAGGAACAGTGTCCTGCACATCGGTGTAATCGACTGGTCCAGGACTCCGATTATGGGGCCTTGCTCCTCACCACTAGCCCATCACTGCCCTGTCAAGTCTTAAAAGGTACAGTTAAATTTGCAAAATGTCACACTTTATGTAACATTTTTTCTTTCTTTTAAATAGCGATCCTGAAATCGCCACAGTCATGCCACAGGTCATCAGAGCCTTTGGGGTGTGCTAGCTGGCTAGCCATGGCTCCCAAATCAGCCAGCCAGGGTAAGGCTGAGGATACTGCAGTGCAGGTGGCAGTGCGAGTGCGCCCGCTGCTCCCTAAAGAGGTCCTGCACAGCCACGAGAGCTGCATCACCACCCACCCCGAAGACAGAAGGGTTACCCTCGGCCACGATCGGCACTTTCACTTCGACTTTGTGTTTGAGGAAAGCTCCGTTCAGGAGGAGGTGTATGCAGGATGCGTCCAATCCCTCATCGAGGCCTTCTTTCAGGGTTTCAATGCCACCGTCTTTGCGTACGGGCAGACAGGTTCAGGCAAGACCTACACGATCGGGGAGGCAAACATATGTGAGTGTTTTTTCTAATAGAACAGTTATTACAGAACAGAACAAAAACTTTGGATTGAAGTGAATGCAGTGCATAACTACTTATGATTTAAGTGGATAACGGGGTTATTTTTAACTGCATGAAATTATGGATTCATGCTAGAATCACAAATGACACAGATTCCTACTTCAAAGAAACCTTTCGTGTAGTTTATTGTAGCCAGTGTCACCTTACCTGAAGTTCTCATGACAGCTAGACATTTTCAGTGCTGTATCAAGGCCAGTGATTTTCTGTGTTAGAAGAGGCTTTTGCCTGCTTCTTGTTAAAATCTCTCTATGTGTTAACACGTGTTGGAGATGCCAACAACACTTCCCCCGGTGCAGCTGTCGCCGCTCGAAAGCACAGCCCCTCTTGCCATCTGAGATCGTGCTTTTTTGGCATTTGGCTGTGTAGAGCTATTACTAACCCACTGCTGCTTCTTGGCTGCAGCATCCTTCAGAGATGATGAGCAAGGGATCATTCCCAGAGCTGTGGCTGAGATCTTCAAGCTACTGGACGAGAATGACCTCAGTGACTTCTCCGTCAGAGTGTCTTACCTTGAGGTTTACAAGGAAATCTTCCGAGACCTTTTGGAGGTTGAGACGGCGAGCAAGGACATTCATATCCGGGAAGATGACAAAGGCAACATAGGTGAGTTGAGGCTTCGTTATATTGAAGTGTTCCCTGTGGAGCCAAATTAATATCTAAGTCTAAGGATATTGTTTTTCATTGCAAAATTGAGATTTGCATACGTATTTGGATATTAAACCGCACAGTTATTATAAATCATGTATCGTCATCAGTATCCTTAACAATCTAAATCTGGATGGAAAAAAAGTGAAAATGATATCTCAGTGATTCACACATCAGTGTAATCACTTCAGAGAATCAAGATATGATTTGCAGCATCAGACATTATAAAATTGACTGAAGCAGTAACAAGCACAGCTACCAGACATTTAATTTCCAGCCCTCCTGACATAACTATGAGTGATAACAAAAAAAAGACAAAATAAATGCACCCTCACTGCTAAACATTAGGACATACTATTCCTTTTTGACTTGCAAAGGATTTCAAAGCTCATGCAGTGAAGTTATTTGCAGTCTTATTTCAGAACACAATGCAGCCACGCCAGTTACGACCAATAAAGACATCAAATTAGTCTGCCCTTTTAGTAAAGGCATTGTTTGTTTTCATCACCCCTCATTTCAGACACTACGCTGGCCACAGATAAGCCTTTTTCCTGGATATTGGATTTTCTCCTTTTTATTGTTTTTTTTTGAACACGCACAATATAACATAATACAAATACTATACTTACCGGATGCCCTCTTGTCTAACAGTTTAAGATAATTAACAGTAGTGCTTGCTGTGTGAGTGTTTTTACCATGGTAAACAGTTAGAAGGAGATCCTACAGTCAGACCGAACCACTGACAGAAAAAAAAAAAAGACTCGGCTGGATCAGATAGTATGTATGCTGTATCTGATCCGATAGTTTCAAGGACCCTCCCACCCACTTTGTGGCATTAAGGAACAAAAGACTTCTTTTTTTATAGATGTACTGCAGGCCCCGTGACTGAAGTTGCGCTGCTTTGCTTGAATACATGCATTAATTAATTAATTAATTGGAACCTGGCCTAATTATCTGACTTGATGATTATATTTCAACAGCAAACATTGTATAAAAGAAAATTCTGGATGACACAAGGTAGCCAGATGTGACATTCAGGTTGTTCCATTCAATTTCTCAAACGCCTGAAATGTAAACAAGAAAAAGTACACATTTCCTTTAGACAGCTTTGTCTGAAAGACCTGGTGGGCATATCTTTAACCAAGCACTCAACACAGTGGCATCAAATTTACCATTAAACGATTTGTAAAACCTTCTGACGAGCATCTTAATGCATCATAAGATGCTATCCATATTTTTAATGAAATTTTACAGTGAAAAAATGAAAATGAATTGTAACTGTCAGTTAATATCTGCATTTGAGATTGGCCTGGACTGTTGTATTGCCCCAATCCTAGTGGTAAGGGACAATGTCCCTGGATGGGAAGGTCAGATATGTAGGTTGCCCTGAGGTACCCTTGAGCAAGGTACCACCCCCTTCACTTATCCCCGGCTGCTTTACGTAGCTGCCCCCAGCTGGATGTTGTGTGGGTTAAAAGCAGAGGTTGTATTTTGTTGTTTCACTGTGTGCTGTGCTTCACAATGACACACAGTCACTTTCACTTCACTGTTATTTAATGCTTGCACTCTGGGAAAAGAGACGGTTACATTCCCTCCAGACTTCTAGCCACGGACTGCACATGGTACCGCTGGGATCTGATCCGAATTTCTGCCTTCTGATTCCAGTTTGAAGGTGTTGAATGAATTTAATATATTTCCCTTTTTGTCCCACAGTTCTATGTGGAGTGAAAGAGTGTGAAGTGGAGGGTCTTGATGAGGTCTTGAGTCTATTAGAATCCGGAAACACGGCCCGGCACACAGGAGCCACCCAAATGAACCCTCACTCCAGCCGCTCTCACACCATCTTCACTGTATTAATGGAGCAGCGGCGTGGCGGCTCGCGGGCTACAAGCGGTAGCATGCAGATCCTCTCTTCCAAGTTTCACTTTGTGGACCTGGCAGGATCCGAGCGCATCCTCAAAACTGGTAACACTGGGGAACGACTCAAGGAGAGCATTCAGATCAATAGTGGACTTCTAGCATTGGGCAATGTGATTGGGGCATTAGGGGACCCCAAGAGAAAAGGCACTCATATTCCTTACAGGGACTCGAAAATCACCAGGTAGGAAGCTTTCGGTTGTTACCAACCCAGTGACATGAAGTTCAGCTCAATAATGTGAATAGCTGACAGTGAATGAATCAGTGGGCATTATCTAATCTGCATTTTACCTGAACTAATAGCTTTGATCATTTATTCTACCTTTTCAGAATATCTGATTTTTGATGAATAAATGACAGAACATAGGATTTTTCTGTTTTTTTTTTTTTTTTTAGGATCTTAAAAGACTCTCTTGGAGGCAATGCCAAAACGCTCATGATTGCCTGCATTAGCCCGTCATCTTCAGACTTTGACGAGAGCCTCAACACCCTCAATTATGCTAAACGAGCTCGCAACATCCAGAACCGTGCCATGGTCAACTGTCGTGGTGAGCCAGATCGGGTTGAAGGCCTGGAGCTCCAGATCAAAGCACTCAGACGGGCTCTTGAAAACCGGCAGCGGTCGGAAACCCGAATCCTTGCACGCTCTGACGCAGAGCGCCGTACGCGGTCTCTTGAACCTGACTTGAGCAAGCTGCAGGCAGAGAGTGCCCACTACAGGACATGCACTGACTCAGCCTACAGGCTGCTAATGGAGTTACAAGGGGAAGGAACGCTGAACTCTGGCCAGCTGCTACGGGTTAAGGAGTGGCTTTGTGCCGTGGAGGAGGAGCGCAGTGGCCTGACAACAGCATCAGGGCTGGACAGTGGCATCGAAAGCAGTTCCACAGAGGACACTGCTGCACTCAGAAAGGGACGAGCAATTCTAAAGGGCCAGGTAGGCCATACAGTAGAGCCTTCAGTAATGCCTTGGGAGAAAAAATGAAGCCGTTCTTTGCAATACATTAAATGAGTATTTCACCCCAGAAATATTATTTTGCTAGAAATAAAGGCTAATTTAGCGTGGCTTTCAGTTTTTTCCAAGCATTCTGAAATTAACTGAAATAATTAAACGGGGAAAGAAAATAAACACGTATACTCAGACCGGCAAAGTATGTTTTTCTGATAGAAAAATATGTCTAAACTAGACATTTATCTTTTCTAACTCCTTATTTTGTTACTGTTGTGCATGTTTCTGGTTTTTAGGAGCAAAACTATGTGAAAGAGGAGTGGAACAGGGAGAGGGAGGACTACATTTCCCATCTGCAAGCACGGATCCAACAGTTAGAGCAGGAAAATACAGACTTCCTCGCTGCCCTGGAAGATGCAATGGAACAGTACAAACAGCAGGTGCGAAAACATACGTTTAGCAATTTAGAAGAATTATGAAGTTGGATTTTTCAACTTGCCTTTGGTCTTCTTTTCAGAGTGACAAGCTCCAGGAACAGCAGGATCTCATAGCAGAGTTACACAGTCTGTTGGCCCAGCCTGGTGGGATGGGGTTGCTGCATCTGAAACAAAGACCCCATACTGCACCCAACAACTCTGTACAGCAAACAGCGCTCATCCCAGGCTATTTAGCACAACTCTACAATGGAGAAACAGGAGGAAGTCCTTCAGGACAGGTAGATTGTTTTTGTGTTTTCATATTTCATGCACTTTGGGGCAGCGGTGGAGTAGTGGTTAGGGAGTAGGCCCCAGGATTGGCAGGTTGTGGATTCAAATCCCAGACCAGTAGCTTGTCCTGAGGTAACTTTGCGCAAGGTACTGTCCCTATCACTGCTTCCTGGGTGCTTTAAGTACCTGCCCCCTGCTTCACGGTGTGTGTGGGTCAAATGCAGAGGTTGAGTTTCGTTGTGTCTCACTGTGTGCTGTGCCATGTTTCACAATGACAAAAATAGATACTTTCCCATTTTTTTTTTCTCTTCACTTTAGTCGACAAAAAGGAACTGCATACATTTGAATGTCATTGATTTGTTCTATTAAACCTTCAATTTTTGCTTTTTGCAAAAGATAAATCTGCTCCATTAAGAATAAATCGATATTCTTTGTATTATGTGCTTTTAGGCTGGACTTGGTGTTCCCGGGGACAGCTATTCATTTTCAGAGCAGGTCCAATGGGAATGTACTCCAGGGGAAAAAGAACAAGCGTCCCATGGAGGAGCAGATGACCGAGAAGAAGAAGACATACAAGGCGAAGGGTGCAGGGACAAACGCAAGTATGGATAGCGATCTGACATTGAACTTGCATTTTAGTCATTTTCATTGTTTGCTTAGTGTTTTACAATGTAACACCCCCAGATGTCAGCTCAGGTGAAATATGGTGCTTTATTTGGCTGTTATGCTTCAAGTTATTTTACACTGCACAAACCACCAGACGATGTACAAAATACACAATGATGTTTTTTTTTTCCCACTTAGTCTACTGATTCAAGTGTTGGTCCTGTGCCTTTGTTTGTTTGCTGATAATCATTCTGGTCTCCTATAGATGCATGAACTCTACCTGGTCAAAGAAGGATGCACCATTTCATGCATCCCCTGGACGGGCAAGAGCACCTCTGTCTCAGGTGCTGGGACCGGGCCAAGCGCCAGTGTTACACTGTAACAGACGTACATGTAAGTTTAGCAATACAGATGAAACTACCCTCATGCACAAGGCCTAAGCTGACCAAAAAGAGTTGTTTCCAGCTTTTATTATTTGCTAACATAGGAATTTGTATTCCTCATCTTTATACAGCTAACAGCAGCATAGGGGAGAGCTCAGTGCTGGAGAGCCTGAGAGGCTGTGTGGTGGAGTTGGGCTCAGAAAGAGGACTGTTCCTGGCCCAGCAGAAGATCAGGGAGCTCTCCATCACCATTCGAATGAAGGAGGAGCTCATTAAGGAGCTGGTCAAAACAGGTGATGTTACCATAATAATAAGAAAGGTTTAATCCTGTTAGGTTGAACTGATCAGCCATCACATTAAATCTACCTGCAAAACAATGTGAGTACTAAACACTGCTTACTGGACCACAAGACCTGTTTTATTCATTCTCTGACCGAGTCATCAAAGTGTTCACAAACACACCGCTGGGGGAAGGAGGAATCAGAAGGTTGTGGGTTCAAGTCCCAGATCAGTAGGTTGCCCTGAGGTACTCTTGAGCAAGGTACCATCCCCATCACCACTCCCTGGGTGCTTTAAAAAGCTGCCCACTGCTGCATGTGTGTATGGGTGAAAAGCAGAGGTTGTATTTGGTTGTGTTTCTCAATTGACAAATAGTCACATTCATTTCACTTTAGCTTCAGTTTGCCTCTTGTTAAAGCTCAAAACCTTAAACTTAAAAATTATTCTTGCTGACTGATAAGTGCAACAGAATTTAATCAATGCTTTTCACTTCAACTGTCAGTATTTTTATTGTTATGGCAGACTGGTGTAAGGCAGCTATATTTATTTCTAATCTTGAAAGTGCAGTCATTTGTGTTTTTCATCTCTTACACTCTTGATACTCATGAGGTCTTTTATAATCTCATGTCAGGACCTGGTTCAGAAACTTCAGTGTGAAATATCTTCATTTTTGTAAATGACTACAGACGTTTTGTTTTTTTGTTGTCGTAGTTGTTGTTTTTAGAGTAAAACAAGTTGTTCCCCAGAAACACACTGAAGTCCAATTTTACTGATAGTGTTCTGGGTTCTTCTTGGCTTTGCAGGTAAAGACGCTCAGGCAATGAACAGGCAGTACAGCAGGAAGGTGGCTGAGCTGGAGCAAGAAGCTGAGCAAGCCCGAGCTGAGTTCATTGAAGCTCAGAAACAGCTACAAGACCTGGAAGTGCAAGGCAGTCGTGATGCCACCGACCGCTCCAAAGCCCAGGAGTGCAGAAGGAAGATTGCAGCTGCACAAAGCAAAGTGCAAGTATGTTGCAAGTACAAGTGACAGCCTGGAAGGGAATTAAAAAAAAAAAAAAAAAACTGACATTCATTTCCTCTAAACATTATGCCCATGCACTTTTGCAATATATTGTCCCAGATTACAATATCTTTCAACTGTAACCATGTAACTTGCAGTGATGAGTTTTTATTTGGCCAAAGAACCTTCAGAGGGTTACTGATGCTTGACAAAATTTATGTTCTGCCAGCCACAGTAATTCAAGTGAATACTTTGTGTGTCCCCTCTCTGTGGTGAATGTTTCAGGTGTTAAAGCAGAGACAGCGGGACACTGCACAGCTGGCTTGCCTCTCTGTGCAGAGCGAGCGACGTGTGCTGGAGCTGGAAAGGAGTGTGCAGAGCCTGCGGCAGCAACAGGACCAGCTAAATCGGCGCCTTCGAGAGGAAAGTCAGCAAAAGAGGCGACTAGAAAGCGAAATGCAGCGGGGAAAGCACCGTGTCAAGGTTGGAACATACCTTGGGCTTTTTTTTTTATCCACTTTGTTGTTTCATAAAATGGCCTTAGTGGTTCAGTGTATAATGCCTTTGAACGTTGGATATTATTCATAAGGAAGTGATTCAGTGTGTTAATTGTACTTCATTTTGGTATTAATATTAAAAGAAAATGCACTGTATATTCAGGTCTGTATCAAGGTAAAGTTGAGGTACAGTTACAGTAAGGTAAATCATCAAAGTACAGATAATTAAAACATTGCTTGGATGTAATATAATTGATTGGAACTGATTATAAAGTTCCAGAATTGATGTAGCTGCTTTAAATTTTGTTTACACATCAATGAACAAATGGAGCTTTTTGTCCCTTTTGTGAAATTTTACTTGTCTATGTTTAGGAGCTGGAGATAAAAAATGAGCAGCAGCAAAAGATTCTACGGATTAAAACAGAGGAAATTGCTGCTTTCCAGAGGCAGAGAAGAAGTGGCAGTAATGGCTCAGTCATTTCGTTAGAGGAGCAGCAGGTACAGGCTCTGAGAACTCGAACCACCAACCTTAGTAAAATACATTAAAACTAAACGTGCCTGGGGCTTGATAGCAAAGGCTTTTTTCGTTTTTGCAGTTTAAGTTTAAGTATATCCAGATTTGTAGCTTAGTGCATCTTGCAGATTAGTTAGCATGTTTTGAAATAATGCTTAGTGTCTGTATTCAGTCTTGGCAAGGCATTTGAGCTTTTGTTTTGATAAAGGTACTACTGCAATTCCGTTGCACTTCCCTGTTGGTGTAGCTGGATAAAATTGGATCTTAGGCTTTAAACAACTGCAATCTGTTTTTTGACCTACTTCCTGAGCAGAAGATAGAGGAACAGAAACGCTGGCTGGATGAAGAGATGGAAAAGGTTCTGGAGCAAAGGAGAAGTCTAGAGGACTTGGAAGGGGAGCTGACTAAGAGAGAGGAGATCCTAGCCAAAAAGGAGGCATTGCTCCTAGAGCGCAGTGGTCTAGAGACCAAACGACTTCGTTCTAGCCAGGTCTGTGTGGCCATGGTTTTCACATGTGGTTTTTTTTGTTTTGTTTTTTACTCCAGCCCAGTTTTCATTTTCTTTTATGATAGAGTTTACATTTTACTTTATATTTTTTATATCAGTTGCCTCATCACCTTTAAAATAAGTTTGAAAGGCTCAAGGCTCACTAATGAATTAAAACACATTATGTGCCAAAGCAAAGTGATCCAGTGGTACCATTTGATGATCGCATGTGATAATTTTCCTTCGCAGGCTCTGAGTAAAGACCTGGTGACGCTGACGAGTCGTATTGAATCTTTGGAGAGGGAGCTGAGTGAGCGGAATGGTCTGCTACGTAGTAGCAGCGCCCAGGACTCGCAGCAGATCCGGCAAGAGATCTCTAATCTGAGGCAGGAGAAGGAACAACTGCTCAAACAGAGAGTGGAGCTTGATGATAAACTGCGCCAAGGCAACCTACTGTCTCCAGAGGTGCGTTTAAAGCTTGTTCACATAAATACACAGATTGAGATATATGTACTTCAACAGCAGCGGTGGCCGAGTGGTTAGGAAGTTGGCCCCAGGACTGGAAGGTCATGGGTTCGAATCCCAGACCAGTAGGTTGCCATAAGGTTACCTTGTGCAAGGCACCGTCCCCATCACTGCTCCCTGGCTGCTCACTTCTGCACGTCAGTGGATGCATTTCTTTGAGGTTTACTTAGTTGTGTGCATTGTGCTCTATAAAAAAGAATACGGACTGTATGTAGACAGTTGCAGAAGGCTGCTGGTGGTCTAGTGGGAGGAAACTACAGGCCAAGCTACAGAACAAGAGGTCGCAGGTTCGCAATCCCACCTCAGCACCACCACCATTGGGTTCCTGAGTAAGACCCGTAACCCCAAGTTGCTCCAGGGGAACTGTCCCTGTAGTTGGGAAATGGAAGTCACTCTGGATAAGAGCATCAGCTAAATGCCATAAATGTAAGGCAATGACATCTGGCACATTTTATTGTTGATCTTGCTTAATGTTTAGGGGATTTTAAAGGTGAGCCTTGGAGAGAAAATGTCCCAAAGCCATGGAAAATAATACCACAACTTGAAATACCATTATTTTTTAACCAAGCCAACGTTTCCCAGTGCTCATCATATCCATCAAACACTCAGTGTACCCTGTCTTACAGGAGGAGCGCACTCTCTTCCAGCTGGACGAGGCTATAGAGGCACTGGATGCAGCCATCGAGTACAAAAATGAAGCCATCACTCAGAGGCAGAGGCAGCTGAGGGCATCGGGCAGCATGCTCACACAGTGGGAGATGAACTTGATGGCCAAACTGACTTATCTGTCTGCCTCTGAAACACGTGCCCTGCTTTGCAAGTACTTTGACAAGGTCTGCACGTTCTACGTTTAGACACTTTTACAATATTTGAAAGCACCAGCTGAATGTGAACATTTGGCAATAGAATTTACCCGATTGCATTGTTATATTGCCATTCAAACATTAAACATTTTGTTTTAATGGCATTGTCATGGGCTTCCATGTGTTGGAAATCCTTTTTCTGGCGTTCTTTTATTTTAGGTCATGATTTATAGAAAATTACTCACTTTGCTGCCTCACAAAGCCAAGTAAAGGGGCAGCACAGGTGCAGCATCACCGGAAGCAACCGATATGCCTTTTCCAATGAGCACAAATAGAAATATTCAGCTGGGATGTAATTTTGAGTTTCTATGATCATGTTTCCGGTGCTCATAATTAAATGAATGTGTTTGAAGGTGGTGTCCCTGCGTGAGGAGGAGCGGAGGCTTCAGGTAGCTTTGGCAGAACTGGAGATGCGGGTGGGGGAGCAGCAACACCTTGTGCAGTGGCTGGAGGCGGCTCTAGAGCGTCAGCAACTCGATACTGACCGAAGACTCACACAACAGCAGAAAGAGCACGAAAGGAACGTGCAGCTCCTGCTGCAACAGTGCAGAGGTGGGATAGTCTGCCCTTTAGTGCCTCGACAAAATGAGGATGTCATTGATATCATGTATGTTATGGGGAAAAACAGTCACATTGAGAACTTAATGTGCATTAGAACCCTCTGTGGTGCACTAGAATGCTCTAGAAAAGGGCTGAACAGTGAAAGGTTACAACTTAATAACAGTAGAAATATTGCAGTTTTCAGCAAGTGCTGCATTTTTGCCGAAATAGGAGTTTAATTAGATCTTACATTTAGAACTCAAATCTGAAAAGACTGGATTGGGGGGAAAAGAATCACATTTAATGTTATAGTGTTTGAAACACTAATTAGATGTTTCCCCCATGTCAGTCAGCCCTGCCTCAGAATGGAGGCAGTTTTGTTAACCATGTCAAGCTGAATACAATTCCAGAAGCTGAATCTAAGGGTTGGAAAACTATTGCTCTCTGATTGTGATATTCACACACATGGTTTTTATAGCAGATGGCGGTGCACAACAGATGCGATGGATTCTTATGATTTGTAACTGTAATTGTCGATCACACAGCGCCGCATGGCTTTGAATGGTGGCCTTACTGTTAGAGAACAATGTGCATAATGGGCATAGCAGGTTGATTTGTCAACTAGGAGCTTGAGTACTCCAGTAACAGTGAATAAAGGACTTCCTTACAGAAATAATGTTTTTGCAGCCCTTTAAGCATTAATTTCCAATTGCTTTTTCTTTTCATCCCGCGGTTACCCACTTCTTTGTGTGATTATTCATTTTTACGTTATCAGTCACATTCAGGAAGTAGAAGCAGAACTCACAGGCAGACAGCCTCAGCTTTAAAGGGCTTTTTTCCTCTTTTCAGCGGTCAGCCAAACACAAAATCAAGAGTACATATTAGGATTCTTTGAGCCAAAAGCCGATTTTTATTCTTCAAATACTCAACATCTTCAAATACTAAACAACCGCCTCATTTGAAATGTAAAACCACGAATGCAGTCATGAACCCACACGGACTGCCTTTATTTTATAACAGTTAGGGTTTCAGTTACTAAAAGGGTAGCAATTGGTGAACAAAAATACATTTGCAGTTGCAAAGTAGACTTCAAAATAAAAGCTAGTGACAGTGGCCAGTGACTGATTTCATCCATTTCCCTTTGTTTTAGCAGGAGCTACAAGTGGTAATTTTGTGAAGAGCAAAAGAGGGATAGGACATTTTTTCTTGCGTACATAGAGGATCACAGCAGGGAAGGGTAGTTGTTAGGCAAAGCCAATCACCAGTTATAAAACATCATCATCGTAATTGTTGCAGAACAATTTTCACTGAAGGATTGGGAATTCAGGCTAGTTTAGTCATCATCTAGGTGTCTATTAAACCAGATTTTCTTCTCACTCAGTAAATGGTTCAATAGGGTTGAAGAACACTCTTTCCTTGAACAACTTGAGTCGGTAATAGGTCAGAAATGTGGTTTCAATTGATAGTGCAAGTGTTGACTTATTAGTTAAGTCCTAATGAGCTTACCTGACTGCAGATCAAATGGATGAAGGTCTGGCTGGAAGGCAGCGACAGTATGAGGGTTTGATCCACAACCTCAGCAAAGAGCTAACGCTGTGCATGGCAGCCAACCAGGAGCTCAGCTATAAGATACAGGACATGTGTGGGCCGACAGGCCAGCCTGGAGAACAGAGCAAGGGTGAGTGATAGATATTTTTTTTTTCCCCACTTTATCTACACAAAACTGTTCACCTGAATTGCTGGAGTAATTTAATCATTCATGCTGCAGGTGGAGCTGAGAGAATTCATTGCCGCGGAGCTGGAGACACTGCAAAGGGCACTCCTGAACCTGAAAGAGTGCACAAGTCCAGGGAGGAAATGCGGGAACTGGTTCATGCACCCCTGCCCCCCACGTGGAGGCGGTCATCTCTCCCCACAGAGGACCAGCATGGCATGGAGGAGCTTCGACAAAGGGCATCGTCTGAACTTCCTGCCAACAGAATCGTCCAGCCCAATACAAACACTGCACATTGGAGTGGGGCATCCTTGTTATCCCTCAACAAGCCACGGAGAGAATTCCGGAGATCAAGCCTGAACACTGGACCCATCGGTTCAAATTCTTCAATCATTGATGTTCGGAAAAACCCTGTATAGGAAATGTGGACAGCAGAATCATTTTACTTGTATTACTATTGTTCTTTTATTAAATGTTCTTTCTCGTGTTACTCTGAGCATTTTAATCAGACATTTTTATGCATTTCATGGTTAACATTTTGTACAGTATGAAAGCACTTTTTAAGGACTGTCGAATGTTATTTGACATTTTGTCATATTCACCTTACTTTCCAACAACTTTTAGTTGGGTTTACATCATAGGGGCTTTTCTCTGAACCATGATTGCCATGCATTAAAAAAGTTTATATAAAAGGTGGTAACTCTCCTGTCCTAAGGTTCTTCTTTAACCTCTGTCATTGTAGGCATGTTTATCAAGTGTTTTTTTCATATTCATAGAGCAAAAATCATCAAAAGTGCTGAAGAACTGACAATGGAGCATTAGATTTATTATACAGACACCAGCTTCAGCCTCTAAAGAACGGTGGAGAAGTTTCTCCATCAACAATTAAACTTTTTAACCGCACGGTTTATTCAGTCAGACTGACCTTCTAGTTATAACTGTTTAATTCTTACCGGTTGCTTTTTAAGGTTGTATCCCACCTAATGGCTAGTTTAATATATACACACATACATTTTATATATATATATATATATATACCCAGTCTTTATTTAGATGGTGTACAACCTAACCAAGTGGTCTTCATATACACATGTCTGTCTATCTCTCCATCCATCCACACACGCACTCATTTTATATATATATATATATATATATATATATATATATATATATATATATAAAATCAACAGTCTTGTGTCCATCTATCTATTTGCCTGTCTGTCTATCATTCTAGCCACACACACATACTTACAGCCTAGGCCATCTTTATGTAGAGAAACAATCTTTTTCAGATCCTAAGAGAGTTCTTTGCCATGAGGTGCCATGTTGAACTTCCAGTGTCCAGTATGAGAGGGAACACCAAATCTAACACACCTGAGACCTTGTAACACTAACGAGTCACATGACACCAGGGAGGGAAAATGGCCAATTGGGCACAATGTGGAAATTTGTACTCGCTTTTGTTGTCGGTGGTTTAGACATGAATGGCTGTGTGTTGAGTTATTTTGAGGGAACAGTAACTGTACACTGTTCTACAAGCTGAACACACCGACTACTTTACATTGTATCAAAGTGTCCTATCTTCAGTGTCGTCCCATCAAAAGATAGAATTACATATTTGCAGAAATGTGAGGGGTGCACTCACTTCTGAGATACTGGTTTTATATATATAGGTCTAGTGTGTAAAGATAGATAGACAGGCAGACAAACAGAAAGATAGACAGACAGAAAGAGATGGACAGATAGACAGACATGGACAGATAGACAGACATCGACAGAAAGATAGATAGATAGACAGAGGGACAGAAAGATAGACAGACAGACAGACAGACAGAAAGTGATAAGACGGACAGATAGATAGAAAGAGATAGACAGAAAGATGGACAGATAGACAGACAGAAAGAGATAGACAGAAGGAAACAGGCAGAAAGACAGACATAGACAGACAGAAAGAGATAGACAGAAGGAGACAGGCAGAAAGATAGACAGAAAGAGACAGAAAGAGACAGACGGACAGATAGACACAGACAGAAAGATAGACAAGACAGACAGATGGACAAACCTTAATATCCTGTTTCAGAATCAGATTAAAGATGTAATATACTGAAAAATCAACCAAAACTATTACACTTACGAGAGGAAAAAAAGATTCATACAAACATGTTCACCACATATGTAAACTGTAGAACTAGATTTTGGAAGAGAATATGTGCATTAAACTGTATGAACAGTGTGTAAAAACGAAAAACACCGAAGAAGTCACTCTGAGAAGTGTCGTTCTGTTCGATTATTCACACAAAGAGAGAAAAGGACGAAGGTAAAAAGTGTCGAGCCAGCCAGGAGTCGAACCTAGAATCTTCTGATCCGTAGTCAGACGCGTTATCCATTGCGCCACTGGCCCGGTGACTCTCAGAGTCGACACAGTGATTCATGAACCCACGGCTTGTTGTGAACGCGGGATTTTGTTCGATTTGATTAAAATTTCATGATATATAACGACTGTTTTTCTACCTCACTGCATCCCCCGCTTCACTGAAACATTTATTCGATATATTCATGAGTAAAGTATAGATATTATTAGTAATGAACTAAACTCTTAGGTATGGCCAGCGCTTCCCTGAGGTAAAATTAAAGTACTTAATACTACTCTCCTAGTCAGAATAATGTCGATATAGTTAACCGTAGCGTCCTTTATAAGCCACAGCAAATTTCATTTTAATATAAAAAGCTTTTTGTGTCTTGTTTTACCACCTTAAATGTTAGAAATGTAAGCCTGTGGATTATGAAGCAGCAGGCTAACTAAACAACCGCACTGTTTGAGCGGCCTTGTTCCAATATGCGAGTCTGTGGTGCACTCGCGACCTATAGGGTACACTATTTGGAACGCAGCCTAACGTGCGGCCTCGTGGCCTAATGGATAAGGCGTCTGACTTCGGATCAGAAGATTGCAGGTTCGAGTCCTGCCGGGGTCGAAGTTTTGGGCACAAATCGCTGCCATATGTTTAATCAGTTAAAACCCAAAGGAGTGAAAAAATAATGATCGAAGTCCAAAAAAGTCTTCAGTTGGATTTTATTCAACAAAAGGGATTTTTTATCTCAATATTCCCCCCTTTCGGCTGCTCCTGTTTAGTGGTCCCCACAGCAAATCAACTTTTCAATTTCTTCCGGTCCTCTGCATCTTCCTCCTTCACACTGATCACCTGCATGTCCTCTCTCACCACGTCCATAAACCTCCTCTTTGGTCTTCCTGTTCTCCTCTTTCCTGACAGCTCCAATTCAGCATCCTTCTCCTGATAAAATCCTCGTCTCTCCTCTGGACATGTCCAGACCGATGCACAGATTAAAGTGTAGTTTTCCTATTTAGGCATTATGTCCTTTAAATGCAATGTCCATCGTGCACATGTTGCAACGGGGACTGAAGATGGTGAAGCAGTGGGTCTTCAGGGGATCTCAGCGGCATGTACACCTTATATGACCTGAAAAAAGACACATCATTCATAGTAAAATTCAACTGTCGTGTCATGTGAAGAGATTTTATAAATAAATGTGGTTATCTGATCTGAAAGGCAGAAAGAGAGAGAGAGAGAGAGAGAGAGAGAGAGAGAGAGTAATGAAAATGACAAAAACAAGAATTTGACCTTTAAAATGAAGGTAATCATAGGGTGAGATATATATATATACATATGTGTGTGTGTGTGTGTGTGTGTATGTGTGTGTGTGTGTGTGTGTGTGTGTGTGTGTGTGTGTGTGTGTGTGTGTGTGTGTGTATAACAAAACATACAAAAGTCATTAGCCATCCATCATTTCTTCATTTTTTTAGGAAAATGAGACATTGGTTACAGTGATTTATTGCAAACACATGTAAATGCAGTCTATTCCGCAGAATTTTTTCAATTTTAACCAGTTTTAAAGATAATAATTGCCAAAATTCTGTTTCAGATTCTTGTGCTTTTAACACATGGGATGCATTTTGAGAGAAAGAGATGAAAAGCACCCTTGGAAGGAGAAAAAGGCCTGTTCTGGGGTCTGACGTGTGGAACAGGCCTCAGGTCTAACCAAGCCTGCAGTTACAGTTTTGTCCGCTAGGTGTCGCTTCAGTTCAAAAAATAATCGGAATAGCGGGAATAGTCGGCTCGCCGCTGAATCTCCTTATTTCTCTTTACAGCAAAAGTCTCTTCATCTCGAAGACATGGATATTTTAGAATATTTTTAACTTTTCATAATGAGTGTCGCTCGGATCCCACAATCCAGATCCAAAAGTGTGTAATTACACATTATTTATATTATTATTTACACATGAATACAGTTTGTGCAAAAGCCACGTCACATTTCTTTATATTTTTTAGGAAAATGAGACCATTGGTGTAGTGAATCAGTGTAACACGTGCAAACACCTGTAACTCTAGTTTAAACACACAGAGACTTTCATTCTAACCAGCTTTAAAGTCGATATTCATCACCACCACCATTATTCTTCCGCACAGCCTCAACTCTCTTAGACCAGCTCGTCTTCAGGAACACTTCTCCAGGCTTCTTGTAGGACGTCCCAAGGCTCTTCTTTGGACGTCGCTGCCTTTTGTTTTCCCTGTGGAGATGATCCTACACTGCTTCTGTCCCTGAAACTGCTCAGGAACAGAGACGGGACTGAACATGATGTGTATATATATATATATTAAAAAAAAATAATAAATAAATAAATAAATAAATATATATATATATATATATATGTTTTTTTTTATTGTGCATTTTATTCACCACACTCATTATACACAGTTTGCCTGAATAATCACTGATGAGACTGTTATTTCAGTGATGTTTCTTTTTATTCCTCGGTGTCTTTCTTTGTATCCCCAAATCAGAAAGTATTTGATAAAATGTAGATATAATAATAATAATTATTATTATTATTATTATTATTATTATTATTACAGTACGTTTTTGTATATTTCAGTATAAAGGTCTACATTTGCTCTACATTTAGGTCAATGTTCTTGTGTCCTCAACAAAACACTGAGGACAATTTCGTTTGTTTTAAAATAATTCTCACAGAAAACAATGTATTCATTCATATTTTGTTGTTATAATTATTATGATAAGAAAGCGATGTTATACATGATGAAATGTTGTGGTGTTAAAATGTTAATAATGCTTCAGATGGAGCGATGACAGTTTTTGATCCCCTTCAGAAAAATGAAAATAAAAGTCTCTCGAACCTCCTGCAGCCTGGAAATCTGAATAAAAGCTGCGCCGTTTAAAACTGAAACCAATCATGAATAAATAAATAAATGCATCGCACTGATCGTCTGTGTGTGTGATTCACCCGATTTGGGGTAAAACTGATCAGAAGTGAATGCTGTCATGTAAGGACGCTGTGAGAAATCAGTGTACATGTTTTATGAAAAATACTGACCATTTTGGAGTGTTTACACGTCGTTTACAACTGAAACATTTGACAAATATTATATAAAGAGTCTTTCATTTACAGTAAAACGTAAAATGATCAAATGTATTATAATAATATTAATCTATTATGACGACCATTTCCTACAGACGACCCTTAATTACTAATGAACAATTTAAGAACCTTTTCTGCTGAACCTTCTCTATTTGAACAGGAGCGTTAATGCAGTTCGCTGTCTCGCCGCTAGAGGTTACTGTTGTCGCAGTTTGTGGCGTTTCTCTACGCCTTTGCCAATTTCCGGCCTCAAAACAATTAAATCGTTTCTTTCAAACTACAGACATCATTGTGAAGCAAAAACTGTTACAATTTTGAAGTTACTTGATGTTTTAATTTATGAAAAATGGACAAATACCATGAAGTCTAACACAGGAAGTCCCGGATGTTGCGGCTGACAATTTCTGACCCATTAAATCCCTTTTTTTGGTCAATCTGTAAGCAACCAAACCTGTAAACCTGGTGCTTTATAATCATGATGGCAATTTTGTCCATTAATGCCCATCTTGATTGCAAATTAGTCTTTAAGAGTATTAATTCACCACTATAGGTGTTTTAATCCAGCTCATTCAACACATTAGGTGTTAAATCAACAGTGGAGGTGGTAAACTACACACACACAGTGCTTATGTTTCGACATGAAAGTGAATAGCCACCAATTAACATTATGCAAACATGAGCTGGTGGTTACTTGCTCCCATTCAATGTGAAACACATCAGCGAGTCCGGGCCTAGTCGTTTTAACATGGAGGATTTCACCGTGAAAACACAAGAGGAGATTGAACCAGAGCCAGGAGCTTGAACATGACTGCAGACTGACACACAAGGGAGACACAAGGCCTTCATCTGACCTTTATGACCTTTGGTAAACCGAAAGGCCGGATGCTTAAATTGCGCTCTTAATAATCACAAAACCAGAAAAGCAGGAGGTCAAGACTGACCGCTGGTTCTCTTTGCCATTCTTTCCTCATAAAAGCACAAAAACAAGCGTGCTTTGCTTAAGAACATCCAAGAGCTCAACAAGCCGCGAGAGGAAGAGAGTGATCTGTTCGTTGTGAACATGTCTAACGGCGTGGCCTGATGTCAATAAAAAAGAGCCCAAATACTGGAGGATGACTAAAATTGATTATCATGCATTATTCCTGGCTGCTGTAGGCTACAGCCTCCATGTGGGTAGTCTATATAACAAGAACATTGAAATTAATAGGCCTCCTGCCAAAAAAAAAAAAAAAAGATTTTGTTTATGATTCAATTTGGAGAAAGTATCGAAGTTGCACCTCAGTGACAGACACAGCAGTAATGCCTGTATGGACAGTCAATCTAAAAGGTGTTTTAATGGTGTTCAACCTTTAATTACAGCTTGATTGCTCCTGAATTTGCTCTGTTCAGCCTTGATTAAGCCATTGATCTTGTGGGTTTTTCATTTTATATGCGCTGTCAGGGTATGGCATGTCCGGTCTATAGTGGTATTTTTATTTTTTGCTAAAAATAATATAATTAGTCACAATATATACCAAAAAAAGGTTTTAACATATTGCATTTAAGGTGTGTGCGTATGTGTTTGGGATTGGGCTCCCCTGCTGAAATTACGTATTATAATTCACATTTTTATTTTTGCAAAAATTAAGCCATACCATAAAATGTGAGTGTGCAAATGTTACTGCACATTTTTTATGTTGTTATTTTTAAATATATTTTTTAGTTAAACTCAGCAAATAAATATGAAATGTGCTCAAACATTTGCAGAAAGAACAACACAAAATATCCGCTGAAGCAAGCAGAAAATGCAAATGCATTTGCAGAACAGTACTACATTTATTTAAGCTTGCTCTCTGTAGAGAATGTGTTAACCAATTTTCACACAACGGATCATGTGGGTTCATAATTTAACACATCTGCATGTTGGATGGCTGCACTTTTGTAAATATCATTTGAAATTGGTCACAAAAGAGAGAAGAGAAGCTGCAGAAAACGTAGGCAGAAGGGATTTCATTCTTCCACACCACAGTATTTCAGCCTGGATGGAGATTCACATGTTTTCACTTGTATTTGCCATTTCTGAGGAATTATATCATTGGCTAACAGACTGTAGATGTAGGAGTAGACTCGATTTGGCAGTTTGGTGACAAAAGGAGATCAAATGCATGGTGCTCCAGAAAGTACAGTGTATTTTGCATATGTGGGTTTAAATGCAAATCAAACAAAATATTTAAAGAACGATAAATGTATACTAAACAGAATTTAAGAATTTAAGCTCCTTCATGCAAAAATTGAAAAAAATTAGATGGATCTGTCAGTGGTTACGGTTCTGTGTTACGGAACCTTTATTAAGCCCGTCTTTTTTGGGTTCTTTCTATGTTTAAAGTGTGTACACAGCTTTCCCTTGCAGTAATAGATGAACCCTTTCTGTATCTTTTTGAAACCTTTTAAAAGGGAGCTGAATGTTAAAGGTTTTCCAACTTTAGACACTGCATAGAACCATTTTTTAAGTTTACTCTGTCCAATACCAAGACTGCAGATACATCCATATTTATATACTTAATTTTATGTGTTTGCATAGTTATTTATTGATAATTTTATGCCTTTGGACTTTATTAACCTGCAGCTAAATGCAGTGTTTGTTGTAATATTGCACTGCACCCAGTATTGGACTGTTTCTCCAGCGTTCTGCACCATATTCATAAGCATTACTGTCTCTGCTCGGTGTGGGATGAAGGTGCTTTGCTGGGTCATTGTGTCTGCACTGTATGTTGTCCTGTCAGCGTTTGTTTACTCTTATGTCCTGTTTTATGTCATGTTCAATGTCGCCTCATGTGCAGCACCATGGCCTTGAAGGAACGATGTTTCGTTTCCTCATTTGCAGTGTACTTGACACTGATTTTGACTCCATCAGCACTCTTTAAATGCCTATTGAAGAAGCTTTTTTATGGAATGTAAGTTTTTTTTTTCCCACAATCCATGTATCTGCATAGTTGCTATTACACTTTGTGTGTGGTCTAGGGTTTGACCATTAGAAAGAAAAGAAACCAGGAAAGACTTGAAATTTTACCTTGTATTCTAGGACAGGGAGATTCCTATTTATTCACTTATGTGATATTAACAAAAAAAAATGGCAAGAAGAGGGATTTAATTGGAGCAATGTCTGGAACTAGTTTCCCAAAAATCCTTTAATGGAGGGGCTTTGAATGAGTTTCCATAAATGAGAATGAAAGTGTTTGTAGAAGCTTAACGAACCACCATGCCGTGTAAAGTTTCAATGCCAAACCTAAGAAGTAAAAAGACAAAAATCTCTCTGATATAGGTAACGAAATATCAAAGAGCTTTTTGTTTCTAGCAGACAATCAAATCATTGACCCAGAGTCTGTATGGGAAAACAGTTTACTTTAAGGAACCTTAACAAAAGGGTTCTAGTTAGCACAGCACAGAATCCTTACAAGGTTCCTGCACATAACTGTTTTTACAAGGACACATAGATGTGTGTGTGTGTGTGTGTGTGTGTGTGTGTGTGTGTGTGTATGCAAATTAATGAAGCTCTTGACCAAACCAGGTGCAGAACAGAAACTACTAATTACTAATTATACTGTGATTGCCGGAGGAGTATATTTTTACTTATATATTTTAATTAAATAATTAAAATATATAAGTATAAAGTTTACGTTCATATATATATATATATATATATATATATATATATATATATATATATATATATATATATATAATGTTAGAAATGGGTGTGGGTGTGCGTGTGTGTGTAGGTGTTTAGGGCGCTCCACTCAAACGGGACTTATGTAAAGATGGGAAAAACAATTAATCAATTAGTCAATTATTATCCAATCCCTGGGCTACAGGTTAAGAAAGGGTTATTCAATAGTTCTTTAGTAAAGAAAATAAAGACTTAAGGAGCCTTTAAACCGTTCTTTTATGTTTGAATTCTTCATCATTTAGACAGAGAAAGTGATATAATGATTATGTTTAGAACCCTTTTAAGGGTTCCACTGTTATTACAAAAGAAAAGGACCTTTTTTGTTCCAATAGTTCGTTTTTTATAAGAGTGTACGTTAAAAGCTAAGAAAGAAAAAGAAAGAAAGAAAGAAAGATAGATAGATAGCAAGAAAGACCGCGCGAATGCTCCATCCTTTCTCTGCGTCTCCGTATTTTTTTTTCCACCTCTGTGATTGGTGGGTTTCTCGCTCTCCGATTGGCCGCGCATGAATGTCTCTCCAGCTCCCTGATTGGCCGAACCGGAGGTGACGTCACTGTAGGAGAGAAGTGCCTGAGCCGGAGGAGATCAGAGCAAAACTGGAGAGAGGGAGCAGCGCGCGCACAGAGGGCTCGCACGGACGGAGGAAGAGAGGGATGGAGGGATGGATGGATGGATGGATGGATGGATGGATGATCTGACCGACGCTCCAGCCGTGAAGACGGTGGACTGGCAGCCGCAGCCCTGTTTTCTCCCTCTGGTGGGCTCAGACTGAGGGTCCTGGTGTTTCTGGCTCTTTCCCTGCTTGGAAATAAACTGGCAGCTCCTGGATCTGTAAGGACTCACTGACTCCACCATTATTTTTCCCAATTTCTTTTTTTTTCTTTTTGGCCAGTCTGTGTTGACTAAGTGCTCGCCTGACCACCCCATCAGCCTGGCCCTGACACTGAAGAGGACACCACGACGAGTAAGAGTTTTATTCTTGTTATTATGTTATTAATGATCTGTTCACTGTCACTCCTGTGAGTTACTTTTCACCATGTGTTGCATCAACAGCTGCAGAAGAGCTGCAGGTTAAGCAAAGGCACCTTTTATTTCTACATTTATTCATTTACTGTGTGTCAGTCGTGGGCTGTGATAGACCCCCGTGTAGGTGATCATCTCAGGGAAAGATCTGGAGTAATGGGAGAGAATCACAAGTGGAACATAAGGGTGTGTGACAGCAAAAACTCCTCCTCTGGTGTGTCATTCATAGATGAATTTAGGTGTCAAACCCTCCGGGCCTTTGTATGAATATAAGAAAATTAAGTTTGAATATTAAAAAACAGAAAAATAATCACTATCATCATATTTTTTAGCTTCACTATCATGAAATTATTCTTATTCTTATTTTTTATCATAGGAAGCTAAAAGATGTGAGCCTATTGGATTATCTGGCACGAACTTTTAAATTGCGTTAATCAGAGTCACGTGATTAAGTACAACAGGTAGACCAATTAAACCCCGGTGACGTCAGACGGCCTGCAGCCTTTTTGCGGTTTTGTTTGGCGTGATTTTGAATTAATTTCAAATTGTTCCTATTGTTATTTATTATTGTATTTTTTTTATTCAGCACGGTAATTTATGAATGTAATTAATTAAAACGATTATTATCACTAACATTTTAAGTCTTTAAAGCACATTTTTATTTGTTTTATTTGTTTTAATCACTAAGAGGACCGTGAAGGCCTGATCAGGTCCCAGAACTTTAGATGCTCAAAAAAATGTCCAAACCTTTATTGGCTTTATGATGATCTGTGTCCTTAATTGGGACTTTTATAAGAAAAGACTCATTAACGAGGGAGTGGTGCAGAGACGCATCTGCAGGACTAAATTCTGACCTTTCTGAAAGTTTTTTTATTTTAGTTTAGTTTATGTATTTGGATTATAATTATTGTGTTCATTTAAGGGCTGTGTTTTTTTGCTGTGTTTTATTGTAAATACGAGATTTACATTTTGAGAATGGTATTAAATGCTGGATTAATTATCAGCACTGTGCGCGTGAGCGCTGTCTGTGTGTCCGCGCGCGCGCCCAGGTGTTAACCTGTCCTGTGTTGATCAGGTGTGTGTGTGTGAGCTGCTCTGGCCGGAGGCGCTGTGAAGGGAGGTTGCTGCTGTCTTTGGTTATCTAGCTGTATGAGTGTTTATGAGCCATCATAAAGCTAGATAACCGAAAGTAGGAACGGCCTCCTCTGCTGCAGGGCGCGAGCGCGCGCACCCCCCCACCCCTCACCCAGACGCACGTGCACGTGGAACCCCAGGAAGGTAAGCGAGCAATGATTCAGATTCATGCAGGTTAATTCGGATTATTCAAGTGTAAAGCTACTGAAAATCTGATTACTACACTGTAGTTTATTTCGAATTTATTTGATGGGATCATTTGTTGGACACAAGCGTGTGTGTGTGTGTGTGTGTGTGTGTGTGTGTGTGTGTGTGTGTGTGTGTGTGTGTGTGTGGCATAGTTATATATTTTGACCTTAATCATAAAAGATAAAAATGAAAACAATACAAGTATGTTTTGTCAAAATGCTTTTAAATGCCTTTATATGTACACACACACACACACACACACACACACACCTTAAACTAAGCTTTTAGCAGAAATAAACATGTCTAATACTAAACAAGCTCGTGGACCCAAATCAGGCTCGCTTCTCCTGCCACTTCTTCCTTTCCATCTCTATGTAACAGAACCCTGTACCTCCAGCAGCCTTAAACTGGAACCGCTTTCTGGGATTAGAACATGACCCACTCGCAGCAATATCAGGCCCAGAGGGAACCTCACTGTAGTGTGTGGCTGCACTCCGGTAGCTTTGTGTTGGTGCTAGAAGTGTTACTTTCCCTCCACTGTTTAATCCAGTGTGTAAAGTCCTAAGACAACTGGAATTCTAGAACACTGGGAGTTTTAGAACAACAGGGATTCTAGAAGTTCTGGAACCTTTACCATATACTCAACACACAGTCATTTGCAGTGGTGAGGAGATCTAGAACCCTGGTTTGCAATCCTAGAGCATGAAGCATCACTAGTGCTTGTGTTAATTAGAAAGCTTTGATGTTCTAGAACTGCACAACTTGGCCATCATAGCACTTGAGTTCCATTTAGTATTCTTAGAACGCTGAAAGCTGAAGCCATTGACTGATGCTTAGAATGGCTGAGGTGCAAGATAATGTCATGAATCCTAAAAACTACAATCTTAAAATGTGTACTAGAGTTAAGGCAGCATAAAGAACCATTGGACACGCTCATATCTATGGTTCTTTAAGGAACCCTAAAAAAGGTTCTACATGCCATCAATACCACTTTTTTGCAACAATAAAGTCAAGTAAAAAATCCTGTTTGGTGTTATATGGGCTACACAGCCTGCATTTTCAAAAGGCATAATAAGAGTTCTGCGTAGAACTCAAGTTTAAAGCTTGGATCATGGAGACACTAGTTTGATTGGGAAAGTCTCAGGACTTGCTGAGCAGCCATTTAGGTTGACTTTTGTGGGTTCATAACACACCCTGCCTCCTAGAACCCCCACAATGTTCTCACCCTCACGCATGCAGAGAACATATAGCCTTATCTCCATTTAATGCATTTAATGCAAAGTGTCACCCTATCAGGGCTAATTGCTGAGCACACTTAATTCCGCACGGCTAGCTTGACTAGATTCCACGACTGGAATCTTCATTAAAATATTTCGGTCTAATTTGCCTGATTACAGTGCTGCTTGTGGTCCACCCTAATCTGGAATCTAATCCCATTCTTACAGTATCTTAAGCACTGTAATGACTTTTTGTTAGTGAGCTGTAAGGCGGTTTTAAGTGCTTTGGTGTCGGGTCACTTGCGCAGGCCAGTGTCACGTTTATCAGCTTTTGCTGCTGTATAAATGTCGAATGGGCTTAATGTGGGCTCGGTGACTCCTGCACTGTATTTGTGCAATATTTACATCTTTAAAAGTCTTCAACAGGGAGGGAGAGGCTCCATGGTGAGACTGGTATTGTGCAAAAGCTGCTGGCTGGGACCTGCATGGTTAGTGGTTAGTCACAGTTAATCACACAATAAAAAAAAAAGCAGCAGAACTGTCATTAGATGTAAACGGATCACAAAGAAGTAGTAGTAGGATCAAGGATGAGTAATAGTCTCTTCACAATAGGAACTCTTTTTTTTTTTTTTTTTTTTTCTTTTATCGTATGGTGACAATTCCAACAGTGCGTACACATCCAGAAAGGCACATAAACTGTGGATTCCTTTCTTTCAGTGGAATATTGCTTAGGCAGATTTGTGTAATTAGCAGCGATAATTGATGGGATTATGAATTTACCTAAGCATGCTTACATCGTGGAAGCGAATGTAAGAAATTGAGCAAATATTTTGCATTTTTAAGTATATAATATGTTCAGAAATGTGTATATAGTTATGTTTTTTTGTCACCCATCTCTGCAGCCCCTTCCTGACCACAAAGTTTTGTAAGAGACCTGAGGACCACGCACTGGAAAAGCACCGTGTGGTGAGTACAGTGAGAATCCACTGTGATGCAGGTTCACATGTAGCTGTTGTGTGGTTAACCAGCAGTGCAGCTATGGAGTACGTCACAAACATAGCATGCCTAAAATCTCCTGCAGGTACAACACCGCAGCACTGACATGGGCATTTCACTGGGGCATTGCAGCATGCAAAAGTCCAGGGCCTCCACAGGGTCTGAAAACACCAAAGCGGTCAAAGTTTCTGCTGGTTTGTGCTGGTGGCACCCACACAGGCTGGGTATCTGTAGTTCAGTCGCAAAGCTTTAGCCCCACCCTCCCTATGAACAGATTTATTTTCTCAAAATTATATTTATATGAATGAGAAAAAAGAGAAACTCCAGCCCATGTCCCACGTTCTGGCGTTCGTCCCGTTTTGCAAGAGCCTGTCGCTTCGTTTTACGTAATTTCTTTGTGCTTTTGTGCACGTGTGTGTTTGTTTTCGCTCATTATCAGGTTAATAGTGTTCTGAAGCAAAATCTGATGGCGCAAAAGGTCCTGGCATTATTATTATCTTTACTATATTATTACTATTTTTAACAGCTGTGCATTTTCATTTTTAAACCTGGGAAAACTTTAAGGCTTAAATTATATATTGGTGCATTTCTATGTAATGAAACTCATATAACATATTATAAATTGGCTGTTGATATAATACAAATTGGGTGTATTATTATTATTAGAAATATCAACACACATTTACATTCCATTGTGATCATATTATTATTGTTACATAGATATTTATATATCATAGATATGGAGCATTTTGCATTATTAATGTATATTATTACATTACTATTAACTATAGATGCATACATTTATGTAACATATAGTGTGTATTATTATTAAAAATACACATTACATTTGGCATTTACTTATTTATTTCTGAACAAAACCTCTTATTTCCCAGAACGAAAATCTACAAATAGAAGCTATAAAGGAAAGGCAGATGGGTTTAACCTTAAAAGGAAAAATAAGGAAAAATATTTTAATCAGATTGTTCTGCATCTGTGTGTGTGTGTGTGTGTCCGTCCTGCCACTCTCTCACTCATCCACCCACCTGACCATGACGTTTTCAGATTCTCTGACACTTTATGTCAACACGAACGCCGACTCCCACCTTTTTCCAAAAATGTGAAAAATCCGTGTCCCACTGCGCTTGGAGATTTGACTGGCTTACTGGAACATAGAGGTCATAGTCGAAAAGCCCATCTGTTCTATTTCCATGCCAGTGATTATTGCACAAAATATTGCATAACATGCTTTTCGGCGTTTGTTCTAAAACACACGAGGTTAGTTATTATCATCTGTCAACCAGAGACACTCAACACGCTCGTCAATGATGTGAAACTAAAGCTAATGCGCTAAACTCAATGATGCCACGTTGAAGCCGCAAAACACATTTAGTAAGATTCATAGATAAGATCGGAAAGACTAAGACTGAATCCGAATGTCTTTTGGTGCGCTTGGGAATACGCAGTCAGAATGACTCTGGGACATTAGGCCGGGGTGGGGAGGGGGACTTCAATGCGATAAATGATCAGAGAGAGGAAATTATATGTCTGTCTCCGTCTCAGTAATGATAAAAACGTATGGGTCACTATCACATTACATATTACTGTTATGTAAAATTAATGTGTGCAAAGAAATTTTGTCATCATTCATTAACAATGATCTTTTCCAGCTAAACTGGTTACCCAGCTAAATTGAATAAGGGTCGTGCGATGAAATTATGGGTGGACAGCAATTGATCGTGAAGCTGATTTAGTACACCTGTGCTGCAACTGCCACGTCAACCACACAATTAGCTGGGAGAATTCGTAAAGCCAGGGCTTGCACAATCCGCACAGCTATGTTCAGTGTTAACAACACGAAATCCACTTACGAGAGCAGCAAAAAAAGCTTTATTTGAAGAAGAAATGGCAAGGCTGGGCAATCGTCAAGTTCTTTATGGTGAAGTTGCTTTGCATAGAATACAAAGGAATTACAGTTATTTTGTTCCTTGATTTTTTTTCTCTCTCTAAAGACAGATTATACGGTAGTTGCCATGACATCCGCTTTTGGTGGTTATAAAAGGGGGCTTTTTTTTTTTTATTGTGCTTTACTTTCTTGTTTCCCCCCATAGTGACTGCCAGGCCATTCACACTGTCTTGATGGAGCACGACAGGGGAAAAAAAATGGCACAACCACCCAAATGAAAGAATAGAAAATAATGGTCAACTCTCATCCTCCTTTCACTAGCCCCCTCCCTTTCTTCTACCATCAACGGAGGTGTTTAGTGCCATGTGTGCCCCCAGAGAGGGGGCCGGGAGGAGAAAAAAAAACCCACAAGGAGCAAGAGGCTGCAGCCTGTGTGCCAGTGGGGACAAAGAGCCTGCTGCCAGTTGCCACAGACCACCCCCCTTTACCCCTCCACCCACCCCCCAGATGCTGAAGATTGGAGCCCAGAACGGATTGGAGCCCTTGTGTGTGAGGAAGCCATCTTGATGGAGAAGCTGGCTGCCTGCTTCCTAAAATGGCTGTGTTGGCATGAGGTAAGTTTACATCATTGCCTCTATTAGACCCCGCATTGGCCATTATTCCTAGTTCACAGCAAAGCTTCCAGCTTGCTTTCATCTCTCCATCAGCCATGCTGATCTCGCCAATTACCCCGGCAGGTCATTCCGAATGCAAAAAAAAAAAAAAGACACGAATGAGCCAATATGTAGACGAGAGTCTGTGCATATTCCATTGTTATTCCCTCTGTTTTCCATCCACCCCGACTTACAAGCACAGAGCAGATAGACAGACATAAACACAAAAGGAGCCTCTAACAGGCCTTCACTTTCCTTAACGCGCCATCGTATCCAGATTACGTTGATTTATTTTAAAATAAACAGCCCACGTTAGGTAATAAAGAGCTCACACACGCCACGCGGAAGCACGTGCACCACTCACAATGGCCGTCTAATTTAGAATGAAACATGAACGGAAATAAGGCTTCCTTATTTGGTTGTTTTTAATGAAATGCATTCGAGAGACGTGCTGTTATGACGTAGGTCATGCATTTTCATGATTGAGGCGCATAACTGTCCTAAAAAAAAAACAAAAAAAAAGGGTAAGAGTGAAGTGTGCATGGGAGAATAAAAACTCCATCAAAGGAAGTGGTGCACCAGTTAAGCGTCACTTCAGTGAGATGAGCAGGTGTCAGGTTTGTGGATGGAAATGAAAGAGCACTAGGCGCTCTCCAAAAAGAACGATATTAAGTTAGTGAGATGATATGTATTGACATCCTCTTGACCAGCAGACCTGAGCCGGCCCAGGCTGAAGTGCTCTTCGATTTATTATTGAGCAGGACTTCCTTTTTTCCCTCCTTGCCAATAGACTCAACTTGTAAAACATGGAGGTGCTCACACTGAGCAATAGTCAGTGGCGCTTGCTCTACCCTCCAGCTTAAGAAGGGGCTTCAAGGCCGCTGCCGGAGCCTTCAAAAGCTGCAGCGTTTGAACATGGCATTGGCAGACTCTCTGATACTTTAAGTGGGACTAATCAAAGATTTTTGGTGTGATCTAAAGGTGCATACAGCTGCAAGCTCAACAGGGCTCCTGTCCCCATGCGATGAGGAAAAAGAATGAGGCCTGTTTTGCTTCTGAGATGAATGGCATATCACGCTATGTGACATTAAAAGGTCAATGCTGTCCTCATGTCAATTGCAGATGGTATGCAAGCATCACCATTTGTCTGTTTTAACGCTCCAAACGCTGGGCACGGCCCCAAAGAACGTTTATTTCCCAAAGACAAATGGACTGTGACTTTAAGCAAAATGAACACGGAGCAAAATATCCGGCAGATAGGATCGATGCAGTGATGAATGAACAAACGGATGCGTCATCTTTTGAATATTTTAAGCAATTTAAATGTTGCCTACCTGGAGAGGGAAAACATATATAGATATAATTTGCATACTTACTGCATGCTGGACCTTGTCTGTCTAATACGCTCTCGTTATTCCCAAGGAAGCACGGCAATCAGCGACCAACCTTTCTGCTAATCTACGAGCAGCCCATTCAAATGAGTATGCAAATGAAAAAGAGAAAAAAGCCCTTAATATTTTTTTTTGTCTCACTGTCCTCAGAGGTGTGCCAATATCAAGGCTGCTGGAGAAAAAGCAAGAGCATAGAATCTGTGCAGCTCACTTCACGCAGCAGAGGCTTAAAAATAAAGGAAACAATGATGCAACCGCTGCCTGTTAATGAAATAGGAGCAGATCCCCATATTAACATAATTGCATAGGAACGAGCAGAGAGGAGCGAGCCCCCAATTAAAGGCGCAGGAACGCTTTAGTGCAGCCGAGGACGTTCGCGTTGGGTTTCACTGAAAAGACCATTTTGCCACCTCATATCCTGCGCTCTGCTTTTTTAGAGCAATGCACTTGCGTTATGGATAAACAAGAGCCAGACGAGCTTCTCTTATAGCAGCACTGTCTGACATCAGCCTCTTTAGTAGAGAGCATTAGGACACGTGCATATTTGGAGGGTTATTAAAACAGCTGTGTGTCTGCAGATGTGCAGAAAACTAATAAAATCTACTTGTTCCAAAAGGAGCCTTGATTCCATAAAAATCCTAGGCCTTTATAAATAAGAGGATGTCGGTAAATCAGTGGACTGAGCCCGAAATCTTAGTCACAGAAAGCATTATTACATTATTTTGCCAAATACAAGGGGAGAAAAAGTGTTTTTCTATTTGACAAAGTCTGAATTTATTTCTTTTCAGATTTATCTGCATAGAAATAAAAAAAAAAAGCATGCCGCAAAAAGAGAACTGTGCCTTTAATAGCTGTTTTCTAATTAGGCAGTGCATCTCCATCAAAGGGGGGGAGGGGTTTCAGCCCTGCTTTGCATCTCTCAGTGCTTTCAGGATGTTAAAGCTTTCCCATAGATAGTAATTATGCATCAAAAGCATGCATTAAAATAGATACTCGTGTAAACATTGTGGTGTTGCATGGAACCTGCATGCAATAGCAGAAAAAAATATTTCTACAAATGCTGTTTAGTGCATTTAGTGAATGAGTGATAGAAAATGAATGTGTGTGTGTGAGAGAGAATAAGAACGCTGGCAGGGGGAGTGGATGTTTGTCACTGCATAATGTGGCTGCTGCAAAAAGTGTTAATTATGCTACTTGGCACAGTGCCCATCCTATACCAGATTTTTCCAGTTTTTTCTGATATGCAAATGACAATTTGAAACTAGCTTTCTTGTTGTGCTATAACGGCTGCTGTCTTTTTTTTAAAGCAGTGTGACAGCTATACGCGTCCTGCATTTTTTTTTCCTTCTTCATTTCCTCCACAATGCAGAATTGATGCTCTGACCAATTATACAGACATGACACTTTACATTCATTTCAATTTCATGTGCAAAACGCAGTGCATTTAACTGATTATATCCTGTAATATGTTCGTGTGTGTTAAATAATGATATTTCTGTATGCTTCTGAAAGCTGCATGCAGAAATAAATGCATCTTTTAAATGCAGGTGTTTAAAATACAGTAAAGAATCCATTGTATATTCATTCATTATGGATGCGCAGATTGCCTGTAGTGCCTTGTTGGTCGTCTTCTGCAGTAGGTGTAATCGCCTTGGCACGAATTGAAGGACAGGTGTTCTGTTCATCACGTGAATCCAAAACCGTATGTGTGGTTCGGGAGAGTCGAGCTTCACGCTGGCCAACCAAACCACCCTGCCCTCCTGCCTGGGTGGTAGACACCCGTGTGTCTCAGGACAGGGCAGAAGCGGGCAGCTGTAGGCGTGTGTTGGTAAACAGTTGGGCAGTGCTGCATTATCATTCTGATCACCCTCTCTGCTCTACAATGGAGGCATTGTGGGGGGTGCTCTTGACGTGGCCACGGTCCTCCTTTTTCCCACCATTGTGGACGAGGCGCCCGAGACAAGAGGGGGCACTAGACTGGGAATGATGCTCAGGCCCAGACGGAGAGCCACAAGCCGAAATTAGCACCAAAGCCCACAGAGACTGGGGGGGGGGCATTTAAATTTTTTTTTTTTTCCCTGAGTAGGAGGGTGTGTTGGTGCCCATGTTGGTGCATGCATTTGTGGATGTGTGTAAGGCAGCAGGGATTTGAAATTAGCTACAGACAAGCAATGTCTGGATAGCAAACACACACACACACAGAAACCCCAATCAAGATCTAGCAAGAAAAGATGAACAGCGTGGTCCTGTATGCACAGTTTGTCTCCCTCCCGTCCCTCTTCTGCTGGGGCACAGCAGTTGGGCGAGCAATTAATTAAAGCTCCATTACAATATATTACCCAGTCAAATGGAGGTGGCGATACAGAAAAGCAGAAAGAAAGGGAGCGAAAGTTTACGCCAGGGGCCGAGACAGTATTTCATAGGGAAAACAATGAAGATTCGAGGACAAAAACTTGGAGACGGGAGGGGGATAATTTATGTTGCAAAAAGGCCTGAAGAAGGGAAGGGCACGGTGAAAGGAACGGTGGACACACTGGCAGGCTGGGAAAACACATCCCAAGACATTGACCACTTAAGCACCTGTACCTTTTGCTCCCTTTGAGACAAGGTCACCTACAAGAAACACTGCGGTCAGATACTCGCAGGGTGTGTGGCACTAGCTCCACTTTATGTGTGATGTGAAGCTGTGGATGATGTGTATGGAGTAATGGGGGGGAGGGGCCGTACTGTCTGGCTCTGCCTGTGGCCCCATGTGGCAGATGCTGCAGCTGGCATGCTAATAGCGAAGGCCTATGGGAGCCGACTATCTGGGAATATTTGTCTGGCATACTAACAGTGTTCCCAGACCCCCTGGACGTATGTCATCCTTCATGTCCTGTATCACCAAGCGCTGCAGTTCTGGTTCAGTATCCCCCTCCAGTGTTTATCGCCCTTTTGGTTAGAACAGATTTAGAGTCGTAGATGCACTTAAATGGCTCTTAAAAGGCTCGAAAATATGTTCTTCATTGAACTTTGTCCCTTTCGGTATGGGACAGGCTGGAAAAACCAAGCTAAAACTTTACAGCTGGGCATAAATACTTTCTTTGAGTGTTTAAAAGGATTTAAATATGTTATCACATTCTGGCAGTGCACGCTAAACATAGGGGCAAAGCATGCATAAGTCCCACTACAGTGAAACAATGTTAAATATCTGTTCACTAGAGGCTCTCACCCATCCCGTCACACCCAGCCGTCTTTGTGGCTCATTTAGGAGGACTGTATGTTTTATGGTAAAATTCCCTTTTCTCCCATGTGGGTACCTCAGCTGCCAATCCTGTCTTAATCTCGGGATAAATGTGATTATCCCTGGAACGGTTGTTCTCAGCTTTGTATCAGCTACAGGAGAGCTTTGAAACCCCCCTCCCCCCCTTTCTCTGCCCCTCCCTGACCGATTAGCCGTGAAAAGGCTAGGATGGGGATTCCTGAGCATGATTTTGGCTGAAAGGATAACAGGCAGCAAAAAGGACTTCACTCAGCAGAGGTGCAACAGGAAGGGAGCTAAAGTATGGTCTTGATTTTTATCACCCGGTCATCCGATTGTTCTTGATCATAGTCCACATCCTGGACATAATCCATGCAATCAGACAGGACACCATGAGTTTACCTTGATGCTCATTCAATAAAAACCAAGCATGAAAAGGCCAAAAGAGCTCAAATCTTTATCAACCGCGTTGTTTCTAAAATTTTATGCTGAATGTGTTTTACGTATTATTATTTGGGGTAATATTCCGCTGTGGTCCGACTCACTGAGCTATTAATTCATTCTCAATCTACCTGCACCCTCAGTTTAGGTGTACAGGGCACAATAATAACACCAGCCACTATTTTGCGACCAAAATGAATTCACATTTTATTCAGATGATCTAAATATTTTTGCATTCGCCAAGCAATCCTTACAAAGCTTTTTTAAGCTGAATTTGTTTTCTGTGTGCTCATTTCATTAAGGCCTTTTAGGTGGACGTTTGAGCGGTCCAATTTGAGGCTGGCGAAGACGTGTAAAATAGGGATGAAGCTGTAGAAATTAGAGCCGACCCCTGACTCTTGTGCTAATTCTATGGGCGAGCACTAAATTGAACATCAATTACTGTATTATGTGAGACTATGAGAGCTACAGAAAGGGAAGGTTTAAAGACAAAGCACATATGGTAAAAAGTATCAATGGGTTCAACTATAAATGCAGAGAAAATGACCAGACTCTTTTTTTTCAGACTGTGTCCCAATTTGTTAAATGGCAAATAAGAATATTCTGGTAATTTTCCTGTAACCACCATTACCAGAAACCACTTAGTGGAGAATAATTTCCGAAATCGGTTCCCATTAGATGCCCAATGCAGCTTAATGCTTAATTACATGCAAATAAATACAACTATTCCGCTATGATGTCACCCCCAGAGTCAAGTTCAAGTTCGCTGCCTTGGAGGGATGTCTAGTCGAGGCAGACCAGACTGGGTACTTCTTCATCCAGCTCTGTGAACTTACTCCCCCTGTGAACCCCACAGACCCCCCACCCCTCCACCTCCACCCCAAGCCTGTGCAGTTGCTAAGGGAGAGGGAGCTGGCTGGCCCAGCAATGCACTGGTGAAAAGGCCGGCCTGTCAAAGTGTCTGAGAGAAGTCAGATCAGTGTACCCCCCCTTCCACCACTTCCCCATACACACACACACACACACACACACTCTACCCTTAGCAGCTGGACACAGCCACTCTATGTGTGTGTGCATTTTAGAGCCTGGGAATGTCAGCTTGCAACGAGCACTTTATATTCATCAGGCCCTCCCTTTTCTCTCTCTCTCTCTGTGACTTTGGTAAACAGCCCCCCCCTTAAGTGTCTAGTCTACCTCTATCCACTCAGCCCCCATCCATCCTCATGCTAGTTCAGTCTCCTGCAGAAACTGTGTAACCTTTTGGTGAAAATGGTTTGTTTTCTTTAATTTCATTTGAAATAAAAGTCCTTCAATAGCTTTTAATTCTGGGGAAATTGTTCAATGATATTTACATTGCATAAAGGTTCTTTAAAAAGATTTCTCACTCATGCAACCCGTTTAGAAAAATGGCTCTTTAGGGAGCAATCCTTGGAAAGGTCCTTGCTTCATAGAACCTTTAATGGCACTTTTTGAAGGGTGCATGTGGCCCTTTTTTTGCTTTTTTTGTGAACTTTCTTGAATATTTTAAGAGTGTAATCAGCATATTGGAATATAAGGGGCATTTATGGTTCTGTGGGGCAAACACTCCCGTTTTCTGTTCTTGTGTGTATTTACAATTGGAGTCGTTGCCTTGGTGGTAATGTAACTGATTAATGGCAAACAGGAATATTAGGCTAGCATTCGGGTACAGTGGCACAAGTGAGTGTGTGTGTGTGTGTGTGTGTGTGTGTGTTTTCTTGAGGTCTCATTCAAGTCGGAGGACGAGTATTGAGAATAAAAGGCCAATGATTTGCATAAGCTGCATGCTGTCTGAGGGGCTTGAGGGTGGGAGCTGGGGAGGGAAAAAAAACGATATGAGGGAGCATAAAAAAAAAGGAAAAGAAAGAAACCCCACATTGTGGAGGCAGAGAAAGAGAGAGGGTGCTTGAATGAGGGAGAGGGTGAAAATTAAAACAGAAAGGGGTCTTGCCAAGTCTCCTGGAGGGATTAAATTGTCCAGAAGCCCCTCTACATATAATTTGGTAAAATTGGTAATGACGGCACTACACAGCACTTGTGCACAAATTTCAAACATGATGAGGCATTGGGGCAATTTCGGCGACTTTATGGTGCAACCAGAAAGATGTAATGTCAGTGAACAAAGACGAAGACATGACTGTTCTTAACCTAAATTCTCCCTCGTTGTATTGTTTTGTATATTTGTTGATCTGCATTGGGTTATATTTAATCAATTCTACGCAATCCTAAAAGAGCTTCTTACAGGCCGCGGGGTGATCACTCAGAATTCACGAAGGTGCTCACCCCTCTAAACTGTATGATTATTATTGAGCTAAAGCTTATAACTTATTACTCATTACCTAATCGAAACAACTGGGCAACCCCTTAATTATTATTTTCTTCCAGAAGTGCAAAAATACTTTATATTGAAATAAAAAAATATTTACATGAGCAGGTCAGATCAGGTGCAGGGACTGGACTGAAAATGAGAACCAAAAACTTTGTCCTTGAAAGACCTTGAGAGCCTGAAAACTTTGAGAACTATCCCTTAACAGTATATTAAATCTATAAGAAGCCTTCCTTTTTGAAAGACATAGAAATGAGAGGTGTCCCAATACTTTTGCTTAGTACTGTACATTTTATGTTAGAACATATACTCACATACACATCCTTATGTTGATTGTGGGCTCCATAAAAAAACATTTTAACTGTGCCTTTTTATTGTGTATTTTCTAGGACCAGACTGACACCAGAAACCCAAAGAACCGGAACCATCATCTGACCCATCCTTTTGACTTTGGAGACCAGTGGACCCACTTGAATATAGAATCTGAAGCTATTAGGACTCACAAAAAAAAAAAAGAACTGGAATGCATTGATAATTGTATTAAAGTGTAACACAATGTATGCTGTTTTCTGGAGAAGCAAAGTGTTTCATGGTGTGCAGCGTCCCGGCTGATGGAAACGTGCCTTAATGTGTGAACTGTTTACAATGAAAGAGTAGTTTGCATCTATCAACAGACCGCACTGTACAGTTTTAATGAATGTGCGAGTCATTTCGGTTCCGCTGTTTTAAATGTGCTTTTAATGTCTCTGTGGCTAAATGAAATAGACGTCCTTCTATGATGAACATTATATCCATTAAAACTTGTCTTTCCACTGAGGGATCTCGGTCACACAGGAAATGGTGCTCTTTGGTTAATAATCAGGATATTATTCTGGCACATGTGTTAAATACTGAAATGAGGAGCAAAAACTTTGCCAGGCTTTCTGCTGTTTAGCAGTGTGATTCATGCTTTCTGTTTTATTCACTGATGTATGAAATGGAATCAATAAACGTGCAATACGAAAATGACATTTAAGAGCCGAGTATTTATTTCTAGAGCGTTTGGGTTTTGACAAGCCATGCGATAGTTGTAGCTCGATGCACAATTTCACATCACTGCGGTCCGGTTTGAGAAAAATAGCCTAGCATCTTGTATCACATAACGGTAGTCGGTTGTATTATAAATAAACGGGCATTAATGTAATCAAAAGACTATCAAAATTTTAGTTCTTGAGTAAAATTTTATAAAAACTAGGAAAAAAAACCTGTAATCGTTGTGGGCTACAATATTTGAGTTATTTCAGATTTTCAGATTCATTTTTTATACTTTTTTCAGCAAATCCACTTGCAAAAAAGTATTGTTTTAATATCATGATAAGATCATGTGTGAATACGCCCTTGTTTAAACCCACATGTTCACCGGATGGCCAATGCAGAAGAATTTGCTGGTTTTAACCAACAGCAGCTCGCTCTTTCTTTGAAATACAATAGATGACTATCCAGCCACTTGAATTTCCTCCATTATCATCAAACACTTTGCATGAGCTGAGGAGTGATGTAGGTGAAAAATGAACTGCCTTCCCTTTTATCCTACATATTTCACTTGACTTTAATGGTGAAGACTCGTCTTGCTGATTACATTTGCCCTTTCTAAAGAGTCATTGGGCTGAAGAGTGGCAGACTAGGGCAGGAGATAGCTGAAGTCTGACAGAATGACAGAAGTCTTAAATTGGGGCTTTGGAGATATGGTAACTGAACTAAGCTTCTCCTCGTTATGCTTTAACTGCTGACCAAAGTAAAAAGTGAGACATACTCACACAAGTGTGAGGTAAAGCCATGCATGCTCCACACGTTCTGAACTTGAAGCATGATCTAGGTACAGAAAGTGGATCCCATAAAGCCAGTGAATGTAATCCATTGAAGAAATTGTTCACAGCAAGGTCTAATGTACACAATTTCCCACTTACTCTACATGCACGGTTATATGCAAAAGTATTGAACCACCCTTTTTTTGTTCCTATTTTTGCTTCCGAAGAACCAGAGCTTTTTGTATTTTAAAAATGTAATATTGAGGAACAGTTCACCAGGCTTTGTGAAAGACAATGTTTTTGTCTCTCACTGTCAGTCCAGGCCCTGTACATGAATGCTTTTAGAGGCAGAAGCAGGGTGGGATCACCGGAAACAGAAAGCAGCCGATGTCCCAAGACGAACTTCGGAACGTCTTTCTAAAAGCCTGGAGAACTGTTCCTGAAGACGACTTAAAGAAATGAACTTAAAGAAAGAGAGCCTGATCATGAGATTTCAGGCTGTGCTGAAGATTAACGGTGGTCCAACTGAAATTGGGGGGTGGCTCAAGACTTACATAGTACTGCACATCAGTCACATCTTTGAACTCCAAATTTAGGTTCTTTAGACATGGAACTAAGAGACTTATGTTGCTCACATTTGAAATCAATGTAAATCCGTCTCCAAAACCACACCCAACTCTTCATCAGTCTTCTTCAGACTTGAGGTTGGGGTTGAGGATTATGTTTTAAACAAAATGCCACCATCCAGCCAAACGGCATTTTCTTTTTAGACGACAGGGTCTGTATTAACCAATCAGATTTGAGCTAATTTAAGAAAATTAGCCGTTAGCGTTCTCCTCCAGGAATGGTGGGCTTGACATTGAGCTAATGGCAGTTCACTTGACAACAAAAGCAGCGACTAGCCTTCGCCTGATTGGCTCATCTTGTGTGATTAAAGGAGTCCTGTTTAGTAGGTGAAATTGGGCACAATTGAATTGGGTAGAAAACTGAGAAAAATAACAGAACAGATATAGAGGAAAACCACGGATCGGGATCAGACCTCACCAGCTCTGATGTCGTCAGAAATAAACATTAGCACCATTAAACTCTTTAGATGTCTCGTCCCTCTCACCACCACCATGAACGAGACTGTAATTTCTCTAAAACAAATATTCAAGCCACTCTGTAACTCTAATTATTATAAATTATGCAGGAATTGTTAAAAAGCGGAATTCCAGATGCGGTCACGTCCAGATGTGGTCATTTAAGACAGGTACCTTCTCAACCAGGTGGCCTTGTCCAGCCTTGGTGATCTTTGTGACCTCAGAGTGTGCTGACCTGTCTGTCAAGGGGCAACCACACCCTCTTCCATGCAACCCATTCCAACTCTGTAACTTTTGGAGGGACTGCCCTGCTAAAATGAGAAAACTTTTGAACACGCTGAGGAACTGGGCTAATTTGGACCTTCCTCACTATATTGCATTAAAATGAACGATTTATTTGCTCATTTAGAGTGTGGTTTAGACTCCTTAACCCACTTTGAATTAATAAACACTGACCATTTCCAATTCAGATCATAAAGCCACACTGACCATCCCATCCCAACAAACCCAGAAAGGCTTTATTTTTTTTTTTCTGTAAAAAGTGGAGTGAGCTGGATTGAATTTTGTTGACTGGACAACTGGAGGAAGTGGAGGCACGTCAGTGATTTGGTGGGAGGGCTTAGCTCCAGTCTCCTGAGGGTTGACCACATATGCCCTAGGGGTCAGGGGTGATTATCGAGGGTTCAAGTGGGCTTGTCCAGCTATTCCCTAATGGCTAATCGAGTGAGCTTAGTTAACAGACGTTGACAGGATCTTCACGATGGCCTATCTTTCCATTTCCAGGCAGAAAAGAAAGTGAAGCTACAGCAAAAAACTGTTACGGATAATCAACAATAAACAGTAAAAATATATTAAATGAACATGAGGTTAAAACAACGTTAAAGTATAAATTAAGCTCCATGAACGAAAAAAACAAATATTTAATGTGCATTTCTAAATACTCCCACACAGGCCATTTTATTCCTTTTGATGCAACAATCAACATACTTTTGCCAAATAACTTTTCCTTTTTTTTATTAGAGGACATTGTCTGCAGTGATTTATGAGTTTATAAAATGATTCTGGAGCATCATAAAGGGTGTAAATGAAATCTCTACTCCTTCACGCCGAGTCTTGTGATGCTGATGGAATTTATTCTGGGCAGATTTTCTGCTTGTCATGAGGAGATAAAAACACACTGTTTTGCTTTAAAAAGCACTCAGGGTGCATTTATTAAAGTGCGCTGAGAAGATATAAACAGGCTATGAGTTATTATTAATGTGAGTTTTATTAATGTGATGAAGGCCACAGGGAATCACAATAACCACAGAGAAAAAAAAAACAGAATTGAACAGATAGCAAGCATCGGAAATATTTAAATAAATGTTAGTTTAAAGTATGGACATTTTTGTTTCCAAAAATGAGCAAATTCCAGCTAAAGAGGAGAGATTTCAGTTCATGCTAAAGGCCTGGGACATATTTAATTTGGACAAAAAATATACATTTTTATTATTGAAGCATGTGATAACTCAGTGGTGTCCGTTTACACTTTAAATTCTAAATTCAGGTCAATGTGACTTCACCCACAACTGGAAAAAATGCTCTTAAAATAAATACATTTATTAATAAATTTATATGCAAATAAGAAAAAGTAAAGCAAAGAAAGTAAAGAAAAAGTAAATGGCTTCATTCCGTCGTTCATTTTGCCGAGAAGGCTGATAGTTGGTATCAGAGCTGGTGGTGTATTAGTGAGATTTTGGAGGGTGCACTGTGTTTGTTAGCATTAGAATAGAGCCAGGGCCTGTGAACTGGCCTGACCTCCTGACCTCTCCTGCCTTACATGAATAGCAGCACTTGGAGGATCCCCAGCATCTCCATGCTCATTTAATAGACCAGCTTCAGTCCTGCTGACATTTGTTTTAGTCATTCACCCCTTCATTGAAAGTTCTTATCACAGCCACAAGCTCTGCAGCTAGCATCAGTGATTAATTATTAATAATGCCATCAAATACCTAGAGCTACATAAATCATCAAACATCTACACCTCCATACACCATCATCAGACGCCTAAAGCTCCATACAAAATCATCAAACATCTAAAGCTCCAAATACCATCATCAAACAGCTAAAGATCCAAAAATGATCAAACACCTATAGCTCCATACATCATCATCAAACATCTAAAGCTCTATAAATCATCAAACACTAAGAGCTCGTTTTTCATCACCATCATCAAAAATCTAGAGCTCCAAAAATGATCAAACACCGATAGCTCCATACATTAAGAACACTTTGAGCTCCATGCATCATTTAAAACACCTAGCATTCCAAATATTATCATCAAACACCTAGAACTCCATACATCACCATCAAACATAGAAAGCTCCATATATCAGCGCCAAACATCTAGAGCTCTATGCATCATCATCAGACATCTAGAACTCCAAACACCATCATCAAATACCTGGAGCTTCATACACCCTGATCAAACACCTGGGGCTTCATACATTATCAGACACCTATAACTTCATACATCATCATTACCATCTAGAGTTCCAAACATTATCTTCCCGTAGACCTCCATATATTATCATCAACAGCTCCACAAATCAGCAAAAACTTAGAGCTTCTCACTGCATCATCATTACATCAGGGCTCCATATTTATTTCATTTTACCTGCATAGATAAAAAAAATTACAATGGCTGGAGAAAATAAGTTCACAGAGAGAGAGAGAGAGAGAGAGAGAGAGAGAGAGAGAGAGAGAGAGAGAGAGAGAGAGTTTTGAGTCTTAAACAAACCTAGAAAAGCCCATAAATAAACGTTTGCCTTCCAAAGAGCAAGAAGAAAAAGAAAGAAAACTTACAGCACCTAATACTAGAATCTCTCGCACACACACACGCACACACACATACACTCGTAGAGAGAGAGAGAGAAAAAAAGAAAGATCCATCTCCATGCTTTTCCTTCACATTACATCATCATTGTTACGTCACAGTCTTCCCCCAACTGTGACAACACCCCTTTCAGAATTATGACGTATTCATTCATATATTCATAAATAAACATGAAAATGATTAAATGCACAGGTTAATAATAAAGGGAAAATGGGATGGGTGAACGTGTAAGAAAGAAAGAAAGAAAGACAGCAAAACACGCGCAGTGTAGCAGGAAATTCGCCTTCAATGCACACGCGCGCCCTCGGTCTGTATTATGGCTAGTTTAATTAATTAATTAATTAATACAGGAAAAAAAAACACAACACAATGGGAGTCGCCTTAACGACACACACACACACACACACACACACACACACACGCACGCTCACAGAAGGTTTAACTACAAGAACCTCATGACATAAAATTGAGACTAGTAATAAAATAATCCTGTAAAGAAAGGATTTCATCACTCTGCCTCAGTGCCAATGTCAGTGGGCAGAACCAGTCTGGAGCAGCTCCAGACACCAACTGGTGCCCCTTTAAGGTGTGTTAATCCCACACTTCACCCAGTCTGTGTCAGAGTGTGTCCCGGTCCAGAGAGCAGCTCTGCTTCTCAGCTGATCTCTGAAAGCATCTCCAGCGCAGGAGGATGGAGGAAGAAGAGGATGATGATCAATCCAGTCCATTCCTCACACTTTTAGATGATCCTACAGCTTAAAGAAAGGTGTTTAAACAGGTCGTGCTTTAAAGCACCTTTTGTTTTTTTTATTATTAATATGAATATGATTCTTTTAAATTCGGAAATAAAATAAAATTAAACTGGATTGGAACAATGAAGGCAAAGTCAATAAAATGGTGTAAGATTTCTGGCATAGTGTTGATTGCATTCAAATAAGTAACCTTTGAAGCCGAGGTGTGTGTGTGCGTGTGTGAGTGTGTGTGTGTGTGTGTGTGTAAAGGGGGTTGTTTGTTGGGCTGAAAGCTGAAACTCTGCCAAATGAGCCCCTGTGTTAATTGCCTGCATGCATAAGTTAGTGTGGCTTTGTTTCAGGCTGCATTGCATCTCACACACACACACACACACACAAACACACACACACAAACACACACACACACACACACACACACATTATGTGTATGCAGGCCAACACTGTGAATTCGAATCGCTTAATATTTGCTTATTTGCGCGTTTCTCTCTCATTAAATGTGTTTTTTAAGATAATTTTATTTTATGTGTTAATATATTAAATTCACCCCGACAGTGAATTTTAAAAAGACCGACAGTTTTGTGCCTTTAAAAAGATCTGATGTTGATTAAATAATAATAATAATAATAATAATAATAATAATAATAATAATAACAATAATAATAATAATCATCATCATCATAGTTTAGACTATTGAGTGAGATGCCGTTAGAAAAAAATCCACCAAAGTATAATGAGTATAATAAGCATAAATAGGTTTTTTTAAACCACTTTTAATTTTTGTTTTATTTCTTTTTTATTATTATTAATCATAATTTTCCACTCTTTTTTTAAACGATTGTTTTCTGTCTCGTGGACAACTGTTTTAATTTTCTAATTTCTGATTTCAGCAACTGCAAAATAATTAATGGTAAATAATAAAAAATAAAAAACAATCAACTTTTAATTAACGTTTATTAATAAAAAAAATAGAAGGCTTATACTTTCATATACTGCTCAGCTGTAATACTGCAGGAGGACAACATTAAGATAAAACTCTCTCTCTCTCTCTCTCTCTCTCTCTCTCTCTCTCTCGGGAATTTTCCTGTTCCGGTCATTTCCTGATTTTTTTCCTCTCTTGATTAATCGCCTCTCTGCGGGACTGATTTGGCCGATTTGTTTGCTCGAGTCAGATGAACGCGCTCTTCACTGCGCCCTCCAGCGGCGGAACAGCGCATTACAGGAATCTGAGCAAGCCTACAAGCTTCCTGAACACTGGCAATTAGACACGCATTGAAGTGGTTAACCTCCACCAACACCAGTAAACAAACAAACAAACAAACAAGTAAACAGAAGGATCAGGTCCAGTCTTACACCTGGGACCTTCTCCATATCTCCACTCCAGGTGGGACGTCCATGAGGTCTCTATTTCTAAAACATCTGACAAACTACACTTATATATAACTGAGTTCACAGATTGTTTTTTATTTCTTATAGATAAATAACAGCTCATTGGTCAACAACAGAACATCACACAGTTTACAGTAAAACAGTCTTTTACAGGATGAGCTTTGTCCTTCACAGGCATGTTTCTTAGTTTATCTCAGAATGAAGGATAGAGGAGCTGCCCAGAGGCTGTGCTGCTTTGTTTCTAATGCACATCTTTTCAACATGAATGAAATCTCATGCCCAAACTGAAAGAGCAAGTTTTGTTTTGCTTTTTTTTATGTGGAAATGGTGCCCAAATTGCAATGCAGCACTTTCTTGTACCCTTGAAGCTTTAAGGTAATTATTGAGAACAAAAAAGAAGGCAATAATTATTGAATCAGGTCTGAAAACCTTCCCTTCACCGATTCTTCAATTAGGGGAGTCTAAAGAAGAGGAAGTGGCACAGTGGAATCATTGTCCCGCCATGAGTCTCGGGCTCACAGCTCTCCAGCCTTGCTTTTCAGGGTTCAGTGGGCTGCTCGGGGCCGCCGCTGAATCTTAATGCAGCCTACTTCTTCAAGATGCAGCCCCAAACTGATGAGCTCTTTTACGACAAGGTGATTTGTTGACTGGGTGTTTTTGTTTCCTTCTTCCTGTATGGAGTCAAGGAGGAATGGAAATACAGGTTTCGGGCTGGGGGGTGTTGGAGGCTGAGCTCTGGTGGAAGTGGGCGCTTTGTGCCACCCAGGTGCCTGGCACGCTGAAGCTCTCGAAAGCAGTGGAGAAGAGGGTGTAGAAGATTTGAAAACCATTACATAGTGTATGTGTAATACCTCAGGGGCACAGGATGATCTGAATAGGAAGAAAAAAATTCTTGGCCTGAAGGTTTTCCAAAAAAACAAACAATAGTCAGTAGTATTCTTCTAATTATCTGTTTATCACAACAGCTTTCAAGCTTTTTCTCCATTGGATTGCTGAAGTAAAATTAGATGCATCATCTCTCCATCCATCCCTCTTTCGCTCTCTCTATCTATGGTATTAGTCTAACTTCTATAAAAATTTTATTACGTTGGGAGAATTATTGTTACTCAAAAAAATGTCATCACCATCATCATCATTTAAAAATATATTATTATTATTATTATTATTATTATTATTATTATTATTACATCTAAATGACCTTTTTACAGTACCTACAGTTAAAATATTATTATTACATTTTCATTATTGTTTTATTATTACAGTAAGCAGTAATAAATATGTAGTAACACAACAATACACGATTCCTACATCTTAATAAAATCTTTTATTTTTGTGTAACAATTTGAATCTATTGTTCTCTCCAGGATCAATAAAGCACAGTGATCTTTAAACATGAAATACATCAAAATAAATTAAAAAAAATGCGGAGTAATCCACCGCATCAATTAACAACCTGTGGTCTTTTGAAGAGGTTTCATATCCAGCAACTATTCACTTGTGTCCTTGGTGCTTTGGAAAGTCATATAGACTGTTTAGCAGACATGCAGAAAAAAAGAATGAATTTCTAGATTTCCATGCAGAGTCTATTTGTGCTTTTGTTTACTTAAAGTAATATTTTGTTTCTTTTCTGTCTTGGTGAGCAGAAATCTGATTAATTTAAAATTATACAGTTGCCCTCAATTCCAATAAAATACATCCAAATTCATCATAATCACCCACATACATTTTAATCAATGCATGTCAATGTAAATTAGGAAATCTGCATTTCTATTTTAAATCCTTATTTTCACCTCCTGCCAAGACCACAATTTGTCCGATATTCATCACGTCTGGCTTCGACTGCTGACTGAACTCAAATCCTGGAAGAAAGTGTTTTCACACAAGCACTGTTATGTGTGTAAATGCTAAAAAAAAAAAAAAAAAAAAAAAAAGGATTATTACATCCAAGTCAAGGAAGATTTATAGAAGAGAAGATTTAAAATGTACAATTTGTTTTTTGCAATCCAGAGGAAGATGGTCTACATTTTGGATTTTCATTTCCTTTCACTGTGTCTTTGTGTTCCGTTTGGAAAGGGAAGGGGTTCATTTGGAGCCTAAGGTTCCTCTCAGTGGTTCTTCATGCTCTTAAATGGAGTCTCGGATCTTCTCATCATCTGTAGTTCATCTGCTCTCAAAGTTGGGCTTTCAGAGCCAAGTTCCTCTCAGGGGTCCTTCTTAACGTGTTTCTCATTTCAAATCCTGGGTCCTGTTGATGGATCTTCCTCATGCTCTTGCTTTTGGTAATGGCTCCTTTGGAGTCTTTCTCTCACTCTTTCCTCATCATGCTTATACTGTGATCTCCTGATGCAGTCTTTATTACAAACCTCGGACCTGCATTTTTAGAAAGGGTGTAAGCTATTGTGAAGATGTTTACAATAAAAGATTGAATTTGATGAAAATAGCCATTTTCACCTTATATAATGCAGAGCATCCATATCAGAACATTCCACAATGCCCATCTCATGCCCTGCTGGCACCATCTGGTGGCAGCAAGGGCTGTCAATGTCTGTATAACTGCTCCACGCAAGGCTTCTGGTACCCCTTGTTCTTACTCGTTCAATCGGCCTCTCACATCTCCACAAAAACATCATTATTCCCACAAATTTATCTTCTCCCACATATCCCAATTTCATATGCTTGGCTTCGCGTTAACAAACCAGCGAAGACGAGCTCTGTTCCCAGGAATCCAGAAATAACTGATCATAATGCTTTCTTTTCTCCACTCTGCCATTCTCAGTGAGGTCCATTGTTTTAGGTTATTGCTGCACTTTGAGCCAGCCAAGTGGATGGGTATTTTCCGTGTTGGGTAAGAGAACAAGCCGCCAGTCAGGAGGCAGGGGCCAGAGTGCACCTCGCCACCTTGGAAAAGCTTCCTGCGAGCTTTGTGCAGCAAAACAAAGCACAAACATTTCCCTTCACGTCGCCCACTTTGACCATTCAGAACTCCCAATTAACACTGAATGTCCTTGGTGAGATCAAAATGTGCGCAATTATCTGCTCGGACTTTGATGGCCAGGGCTCCCATCACTTCGACTGGCTGCACATTAGGAAGAAAAAAGGGAGAGAGAAACGCTGGGCCCGTACATGGCACAATGGAACAGGACAGTGGACAGTGTTTCGTGTGGTCCCTTCCGCCGCTCGCTGTAATGAGAGTCCGCTCAGAGCCTTGGGTCATTTCACACACATTCCAGTGCACAATGCTACTAGGGCCACTGCTAATACAATCAGAGGTGGCCATTTTACCAAGGAGGGCAGGGCAAGAGTGGACGAATTTGCGCTTCCTCACAAACACGGCCTTCTTCTGAACATCAGGCCCAAATGCATGTGTCCACACACAAGTATGTGGTTGAGTTCACATGCAGGTGATGGAGTCTGCACTCGGTGGGTGTCCAAACAAGCATGTTAGAACGTAGCCTTTCTTTTTCATTTTCGCAGTGTTTCACTTTATCACCTATAAATGTCGATAATTTTTCCCATTTCGCTTCCAGAGAGCCTTCTGATAATTTTCAGTACAGTCTCTGTATCTGTATCTGCATATGAGCAGCTTCAGAAGCAGCCGACATCCAAAGAAGAGCCCCAGGATCAGAAGGTCATGGGTTCAAATCCCAGACCAGTAGGTTGCCCTGAGTTACCCTTGAGCAAGGTACCATCCCTGTCACTGATCCCCGGGTGCTTTCAATAACTTCCCCCTTCTGCACATGTGTGAGTGTGTGGGTAAAATACAGAGGTGCTGTGTTACGAGCTAAGAGAGTTCAGGCTGTGCTGAAGAATAACGGTGGTCTTACTGAATACTGACTTAAAGCAAGTTAGAATGGTATACTGTAGCACTGTGTATATAAATATATATACACCCACATACTGTATGTACATTACACCCATGTGACCGTAAATTTGGCCCCAGTTTTAAGAGTGACAAAAAAATCATAGCAAGGAACACATTTTATATCCAGCATGCTATGCTAGATGCATCGATGGTATCAATCTATAGATCTTGTTCATTTTAGTAAAGACGATACACATAAGGTACACAAAATTCCACATATTATTGTTCTCACTGGCATTTTAGTCAAACAAGTTGTCACTTCATCTGTGAGACACACAGTTTAGCCTGGGTTAGGTTTCACTACACTTTCACAGCTCACGCTAAAGGTAGAGGTGTTATGTTTTAATCAGCTGTCAAGAACCAAATGTCTGCGAGAAAAGCCCTTTAATGAACCGGTATATTTTTTCATCAGGGTGCAAACCACAGATTACACAGAACTGGTCTCGAAGTTGTTTACCATCTTTCCTTTCCCAGGTTGTATATGAGCCTCGATGTGCTGAGCCGTCACACAGTAAACTCCCATCAGCAGCACCTGATTAACCAAACCAGGTGTAGAACAGAAACCACTAATTACAGCGGGATTCCCTGAGGAGAGCACGAACAAGACCAATCGCTACTTACTGTACAGGTTTGCTGCTTAATATGTTTGCGTTTACATATATTGGAGTTTTATTCTAAGCAGATGGATATTTACTGCCCCCTCAAATAAAAAGGTATTTAAATCTGTTTTTCAAAGGTGCCTAAAACTTTTGTACACACATACATATATACATATGTATATATGTGTGTGTGTGTGTATATATATATATATATATATATATGTGCGTGTATATGTAGGTGTGTGTGTGTGTATATATATGTGTGTGTATATGGGTGTGTGTGTGTGTATATATATATGTGTGTGTGTGTGTGTATAGGTGTCTGTGTGTGTATATATATATATATATGTGTGTGTGTGTGTATATAGGTGTGTGTGTGTGTATATATATATATGTGTGTGTGTGTGTATAGGTGTGTGTGTGTGTATATATATATATGTGTGTGTGTGTGGGTGTATATAGGTGTGTGTGTGTGTATATATATATATATGTGTGTGTGTGTGTGTATAGGTGTCTGTGTATATATATATATATATATGTGTGTGTGTGTGTATATAGGTGTGTGTGTGTGTATATATATATATGTGTGTGTGTGTGAATAGGTGTGTGTGTGTGTATATATATATATGTGTGTGTGTGTATATAGGTGTGTGTGTGTATATATATATATATATGTGTGTGTGTGTGTGTGGGTGTATATAGGTGTGTGTGTGTATATATATATATGTGTGTGTGTGTGTGTGTGAAGTGTTAAACAGTCTTGTTTTATAATATCGTTAAGTGTAATAATAAGTTCATTATCGCGATATTACTCTTGTATATCGGTCGGTGTTATAAACGCAGCGCGGTGCAGAAAAGCAGGCGCCCGTTTCCCCGCAGTGCCGAGAAGCCCCAGTCCGGTACCGGAGCCGCGCTCGCGCATCAGCGTTTGTGGGCTGTTGACGTGATGTGACAGCCCAACTCCAACTCACCAAATCCCGCATTTCGGGCCATTTTCCTGCCTCACCCATTTACAATGCTTCAGTGGAGATTTCTTTATTTCCCCCCAGACAATGGTCCCTTTCTTTATGGAATCCCCCCCCCAACACACACCCCAACACACACACTCGCGCGCACACACATACACGCACGCGCGCGCCTGCAGACGCACGCACACTCGCTCACTGTCGCGCGCATTTTGATGGTAATTAATGACATCAGTGAGAAGCGAGGGGGAAAGAAAGGAGAGGTGCGTTCTGTTTGTCTCGCGGACCGTGGGAACCCTGAGGCTCTCGAGGGTGGCGAGTCAGGGGGCTGGAACAATACTCACGCTGTCGCCTTTCACCCAACAAACACCCTCCCTTTCCACACACACACACACACACACACACACACACACACACACTCCCCGAGATCTCCCAATTCACTCCTCCATGTCCTACATTCTCTCCCTTCCTTTCCTCCTGCCTTGTGTGTTGACTGCCCTCTCTCTGTCTCCCACTGCATCACATCCACATTCTCAGCATCACTTCCAAACCTTGCAGTTTTGCTTCAATTTGCACTAAAGTGAGACTGTAGCAGCCAGTACAAAGCAAACATTCAAAGCTTAGCTTTAAAGTTACTTAACAGATTGCCTGAGACGGCAAGTATGAATAGTTTGTTACCAAAATTAAGTAAAAATTTCCATATTTGAGTAATCTTCTTACTTTTCTTACCAACCTTCTAGCTCAAATGTCTTTACTTTCTGTCCTTACATCATCCCTGTGGCAGTGGTGGTCCAGTGTTAAAGGTATAGATACCAAAATCAGAAGATTGTGGGTTCAAATCCAATAGGTTGCCCTGAGCTACCCTTCAGCAAGATACCGTCACCAACACTGCTCCACTGGCAGAACTGCTGCATGGTGTGTGTGTTGAAAGTAGAGCATGCATTTCGCTATGGTTCACTGTGTGCCGTGCTGTGTTTCACAATGACAAACAGTCACTTTCACAAAAGTCCCTTCGTCTGAATGCCATTGAGACGCATTCTCCAACGTAAATGATGCAAAATACATAACAAGTTGAAGGAGAGAAGAAAGGGAGAGGTAGAGAAACTAGTAGGGACATGAAAGACTACTTTTTACTCTAATTGAGTAAAAAAGCAAATCGATACTTCAACTAATGTCATTTTTATACAGTTATTATCTGCACTCAAATAAAGAATGGAAGTACATAAGCACCTCCACCAATCAGCATTGAGCAAAATGTATCCCTAGATCCCTGGTGACCAAACCCACTGCTTCATATCTCAGTTTCAGAAAATGACTACCCACACATACCTCAGCCGCCACACACCCGAGAGGACAACACAACACAGCGGGTCTGAAAGGATGTGTCAGGAAGTTAATACTGAGAATAAAAGGAAGAATATCAGCTAGAGCTTCCCAAAGTGGACTCCTAAAATCTGGAGAATCAGTTTGTAGTTGACTCGGGTCTTGAGAGCAGAAAATGCAACCAAGTCCTTGGACTGAAATTAAATATTGTCGACATCTAGTTCTTGATTGCAAACATACATGGATGCTTGAGGTCCTGCTGGTGTGGGTGTATTCTAATTCCCTGCCTTTTCAATGATGCACACAACAGCTACTTGAAAGTTAATAGAGAGCACTTTAAAGAGGATTTTCAGCGTGCTAGATGTTAATAGGTCCATGAAGTGCTTCTCATCTGAAAAGGACAAAAAAGGTCAAATGTCCTGTCAAAGTCAGTTGTGAGAAGGCCTGCTGTGATGCACAGTATTTGCCACTTTCAGACCAGATTTTTGACTCATGGATCCTACATCGGCAAATGAACCAAGCCTGATGCTGTCCCTTTCTTTTTCCTCCTCTTTTGCTGTATTTTTAGCTCAGCTCCATCAGGGCTGCACGTCACAGCTGTCACTCTGATCTACAGTGCGATTTTGTCCACTGCGATAGGAGAAATTGACATGTCAATCAACAGCTGGCAGTGCTAAGGTTTAGTAATCACCTCTCACTTCACCTGATAGTCCACAGGAGGAGAGTAGACCCTCTCCATCCCCCAACCAGCAAGCTCTTTAATAGCATTGCCTGCAGACTGCTACATGGCACCTATGTAATCACCTCTCACTGCTGCTTAATAGCACTTCCTTCTTCAACTCCATGTCAATAGCTATAATTACACCCTTTCAGTGGCTTTGTCACTGAGCCAAACATGGTTGAGTTATATACCTGCTATGATATATAGTACTGTGCAAAAGTCTCATGCCTACCCTCATTTATTCATAATATGCTCCCTTTCCTTTCTTGTATTTTTCAATGTATTGTTGAGAAATAGTTCTCCAGATCTTCCTGAAGGACAAAGTTTTTGTTTCTCATTTTCAGTACAGTCCCTGTACCTGAGGATTGCTTTTTGTTGGTTAATCCATACAGTGATCTACGTCTGAACCTTCAAGCAGAACAAAGCGTCTAACTTAAGACATGAAGCAGAGAAGAAACAGGTGCAGATGATTCCAGATGATCAGGTGATTAGCTTACTGCTGAGTGGTTGGAACCTCTTTATCTAGAACCTTGAATCTTTAGGCACTTTGCAACCTGTCATAGTATAACATATTTAATTGAATCTACTCGTCATCGTGCCAGCACAACACAGTTTATCAGGAGTATAGTGTTATATAGAGTTTTCCTACTAATTCAATTCACTTTGCATTTCTAAGAGCAGAGGAAATGGAGCAAATAAAATAAAAGTATGATAATAATAGCAGGTGTATTATTCATCTGCAAAGGTTTCCCATTATGTCAACCTTATTGCAATGATTTTGAAACTACAGAGCACATTGTTGTTAGAACATGGGACACGCAGCTAAACTATTAGCATTGCTGTTTTGCATGACCTTTCTACCTATCTATCTATCATTCCTGTCTGCCGTTGCTTCAGGGTGTGAATCATTTTCACGTTTACCTAGTAACCCATCTGTTTACAGAAACAGAACAAAGCAATTGACTCACACCATTGCAGAAAACTCTGCTGCTTTTCCAAGAACTAGAGCCACGTGTTATCAAATATAATTGCATTGATTTTTGATGGAGAATTATTTTCACACATTCAGATGAATGAATCGGTATGTCTTGTGCCAGTCTAGGTCACACCACACCAGCAAAATTCCCATACAGTGACTTTTTAGAATTAACGTCTGGAATCATATGCTCAGGACAAGAACATTTCCCAGTACGTCTGCGTCAGACATTCAGGTCCATACCAGAGAATGAAACCTGACCAGACAGTGTCTATGAGACATTCAAGAAAAGAACAATGCACCCACTCCACCCATCTTCATCTGACACGCCTCGTACTGGAATTTGGCGGGCGAGTTCCCAGACGTGCATTAAGTGGTCGTCCTGGGGGAGTTTGCCCTTGCAGCTCCACTATGGTGGAGTTATGGTGCAGTAGTTAGGCCCTGGGAACCCTCAGCATTGCTCCCAGGGACCCCTGGGCCCCAAAGCACTCTTCATGGCACAGCATGTGGAGGTATGAATATGCATGCAGTGATAAATGGGGCCAGGCCCAGTCTTGATTGTGATCCATGGCCGGGACACAATGGTCCCCAGTCCTCCTGCTTTATGGCTCTGGTTTGTGAGTATGCAATGTTCTCAATGCCTGTTCTGATTTAGATGCATGGGAATGGACCAGCCTCTGCCTGTCCTAGACATTTCTTGTCTACCTGGGTGGGTTTATGTCTCCTTGAGGGTCTATAGTTCCTGACTGCTTAAGCACATTCGACCAGGGTCTGAAAGGATGAGAATCATGTTAGCACTGTATAACAGTATGTCTTCCAATTTACATAGCCTGCCATGGTTGAAAGGACAATAAACATGTGTGGGTATCACAGTAGCAGTGACCACGGATACAAATGGCCATCCTTCCCCTGACTGCACAGAAATTCGATGCGTGCTTTTCAGACCAAAGGAGAGGCGATGAAGTCAGCCCTGCCCATATTCAGCCCACCATGTTGAAAGGCATCTTTGGTGCGGTGCCACCCAGGAGCTGCAGGGGCCTGTCCCACATGAGGTACACAACTGACCTGTCTGTCAGTGGCTTTCAGGAGAAAGAGACGTCTGGGCCAGCCCAACAATGCCGCCAGACTGCAAAGCATGCACTCCTCTGCTCGCCATCCTGCCTAGCAACCGCCGCCAAGTGATAGAGAGGTTTCATCCCTAGCAACAAGAACCCGAGAGATGGTGAGGCCTCGCACCTTAGCAACAAGGTCTCCCTACAAGTGAAAAAGGAGCTTCTGTGGGCAAGGCTGAAAAGACACCACCCACCCCCACCACCACCCTTATTTCCAAGTTCATGTGATGGCTCAGAAAAGAAGGGATCCCTCCCCCCTCTCAGACACTTGTCAAATGGAGAAAAGAAAGGCGGGCAGATACTTGGTGGATAAGATCATGACTAATCTGTTGTTCTTCACTGCTGAGATCCGACAGAGGCTCTAAAACAACTTCACAGTGGCTGCAGTCTTAGACTCCCTCCTGCCTTCAGTTTGAAGAAAGAATGGGGGGAGTGAGCATGTGGAAGGATGCAAATCCTTTATTCAAATCAGGAAAAAACATGGGGTCTTTCATACGGGAAGAGAATTTTCCCCACACTGTGCTTCCAGTATAAACTCTGTATTTGCATAGAAGTAGCATTTGACAAACAACACAGAGGAGTTTCATATTTTCCGCCACTTCTCCATTTCTTATGAGAGTTCACAACCATTCATTCATTATCTAAACCACTTATTCTGAGTAGGGTCCCAGGAGGTGGTAGAATCTATCCCAGCACTAACAAAAGATGGAGAAACACTCTGGACAGGTTGCCAGCCCATCACAAGCCAGACACACAGGCAACAACACACCAAAACAGTCACACCTATGGGAACAATTTTGCATTTTCAAATCACCTGACATGCATGTCTTTGGACTGTAGGAGGAAACTCTACGCAGGGAGAATATGGACGCTGTAAACAGAGAGGACCCATGCCACCCTGTCTGGGAATCAAACCCAGGTACTTCCTGCTTTGACGTGACAGCATTTCCCACTGCGTCATGCCAGTTCATGCCTCCAAGGTTAAATTTCCCAAAATGACCTGGAAAGAACATTATTTCCATAACCAAAACATTTTTGTGATCATTTATACTTTACTGGGAGTAAGAACAGAAACATGAAGAATTTCTTCCACTTATGTTTTCCCATATTCACGTGTGTTTTTAGACTGCAACGTTATTCATGACTCACTTTTTGAAAGAAAGAGGATTTAATTATACATTTAAACCAAAACAAGCCTGGCAAAAACAGATAAGACCTGTTGGAATAGTTCCATGTCCCCCAAAAAGCATTGTTGCTAAAATCCAGCAAAGCAAACATTTCCAGCATGTTGATGCTGATAGGTGACGCTTCATGCATGCAAGCAGAGATGATCATGGTTGTTGAGGTGAGTCTCATTTTGCATGTTGCTTTAAAATACACAACCAGGTGGTGGAACAGAGGAAAACCTGTAGTCCTTTTCTTCTTCCTTCTGTTTCACGGCCTACCACTCCCAGCTGTCTCCATCTGAGTCCTTAAAGCCTGTTCACCCTACTTTTCTCCCTTCTGTCAGGTAGCAACCCCCTTTTTCTCTGACCACTGAGGGAAGATAATGCATGCCTGCCTCTGTCAGTTAACCGAAGGGATTGATTAAAGGGGTCTGTCAATCAGTTTATTCCAATCAATTAGTCCCCATTTGCCCAGAGCCCTGGCTTAGGCAGAGCTTGCCATAATCAGTGGTTCCACCTAGTCATTAGCTGTAATTCTAGCCTTGATGTGGCTTCAGCTTCTCATTCATAGGTTCTGTCTTGACTAGAGGTGGGAATATGGCACAAGGAGCAAGGCAAGGCTGCTCTCCCTTTATGCAGAACAGATGCTATTCCTCTATTGAATCTATCCATCATCACCTCTAGATCTCTGAGGTTGAGAGCAGGCCCTAGGAACAGAGGAACAATCTTGAGAAAAGAGGTGTTAGTCAGGCTGCTGGATGTGTTAATTAGGATAGAGGAAGTTAAATTTGCAAAGGCTAAAACGCAGGATTACGCAGCGCACACCACAAGCGTTTTCACTGACTTCATGCAAGGTTTCAGTCATTGCCCTTTTATAGACTTCAAATGTCAATCCTCTTTTGAGTTCTTTAAAAGTTCCCTCTGCTCCATCACATGGTTGAACACCTCTTCCTTTCTTTGTTCCTTGACTTGTCAATCAAGCTTGGCGACTGACTGAAAAGGCAAATAATCAGCTTTCAAAGTAGTCCCCATTACACAGAGTCCCCTTATGGTCCTCCTACTCCCTTTCACGCAAGGCCCAATGCAGGTGGATCCTGTAATTAGATGAATCTTTCAGTCCGAGCCCCTCACGTTCCTTCCCGATTGTTCGTTCAACGTCCTTTTCAGATCGGGCTCGATGCCTCTGCTTTTGTGTCCAAATCAACAAGACCTGTGCTTCCAATGAATCAATTATTTCTACAGACTCATAGGCATACACAGGCTTGCTTTCGTCATTGTCCGTGGGGTCATGCTCCTGTGGGCCAGAGCTGTTGACCCTTACAAATGGATTCATGGCACTTTGAGAAAGGCTTGATTGGGTTTTAACAAGGGCCAAAGTTCTTGGCCTGAAAGGACAATGAATGAACATAAAGAGAAGACGTTAAGAGACGTTTGAGAAAACCAACACATGAGAAAGTAGAAGGGAAGGGTTCTTTAATGAGAGGACTTGTGTAACGGATTAGCATGACAAGGTAATGTAGGCCTTGAATGAACGCTTTAAAAGAGGCCTTTCTGGAAATTTTTTTTACTGTAATTATGAAAAGAGATCATGAGGAGAACATTGGAGAATGATGGAATAGTGATATAAGTTGATGCACAGTCCATTTTCATTAACCCTTTAAGAGTTGAGGTTTGCCGCTTGGCTAACAAAAAAGAATAAGTAGCATAGCGTGCGTCTCTAGTATATAAAATTGTAAATTCTCAGATATTGGTTGATCATTGATTCCTTAGACTCTTCTGATGATCTGAATCCAGTTTTGGCCTATTAAGGCTTCTTATCTGCTTTTGAACACTCCCTCCGCCCAACTTACTAAGCTCAAAAATGACAGAGACATTTGCCAACAGAGATCTTCTCCATACTTGTTGCAAAACTCCCTGAAAGTACATGAGAGTCACAATCAACCCCTAAGTAGTAACGTTTTGCCACAGAATAACCAAGAACATCAACGAATTTGTGTAAAAAGACCTATTAGCCCAGATGTACCAATCATCCTGGACCAATCCATTCCTCCAAGTGATATAATTATCAGGTCAGGGGGGGTAAGACTAGTGAATAAAAGACACCACCTTTCTTCCACCCCCTACTCATAGCCCACCATTATACCCCACCAACAACAGGCCAATTTGTCCGCGAGGCCCCTTGTGCCCACACTCCCTGCCGAGTTATTTAGCTCCTCTCCTGCACTTCAATGGCAGGTACTGATTAGAGGGGCTGCAATCTCCCTCCCCTTCTCTAAAAAAAGAAGAGAGAGAGAAGAAAAAACTAGCCCCCTTCATCCAGGCAATCTTTAATCTGATTACAGGCTTTCTACAGCTTTTCAGACAAGTCCAGCCTTGCGAGACAATGGCGGACCAAGTGGTTTCACACACAGCCTCTGAGCTATGTGATCCAAGTGTGGAAACTTGCGGCACTCTCCCTCCACCGGTAGTCCTTTTCAGGTTTCACTATAGCCGGGTCAGCCCACCTGCCTGCCTGCCTGTCCACTCCCCTTGCACAGGGTCAGGAAATTTGGGGAGGGGGGATTAACGAGGACATCTCTGTTACAGCGTAAGCTCCCTCTTTTCCTCTCTAACCTGCCCTCTCTCATTCTCCCCATCCCCTGCAGACTTGTTTGATTAGGAAGAGCAGATCTAACCCTGGCTCCTTCAATCTTGTCCAGCCAGCTCCTCCTCCAGCCCATGGGAAAGCGTCGGAAAAATGAGCCCAAATGCCTCTCCGCCCAACGCAGCACCCCCGCCCCTGCTGTCTCATTTGTACCTTGTAATCCCCCCCAAAAAACTGAGCGAGCTGCTGCATATCCTCTCTGTCATGTTTTTTTTTTTCCTTCCCCCTTGTTTGACTTTCCTCCTGTGAGGGTTACAAATAGAGAACTTCTCAAAGGGCCGACGCAGGACTCGGAGGGTAAGCTAATGAATGGGACCCGTGAATCTGTTTCAGGGAGAAAGACTGATGGAGACTGAGGGAGATTCCCTCTTTCAGAACAAAAAATCAACTCATTATTTCTTACCAGGACAAAATAACATACAATTCTTCATGATTCAAGCCATAAAGAATCTGAGTATCTACAGCAGTTCTGATCACAGGTCAGGTTCCCAATTCAGTATTAGTTTTCTTGAAGCCTTCAGATATAATTTTATTTCTTGATTGTAATTGGAACAAAAGTTGATCGAAGCGAAAAGGTCTTCATTAAAAGGGAAGTGATGGTTTTGCCTCTAATTGTTTCATTAATATGCTTATTTTTCAGCAAATGAATGCATTTTGCCTTGAACAACTATCACTTCAGGTATTACTCATTGATGGATGTTATATCTGCTCACAAGCTGGCTGTGGGATCTTCACAAAACCCTTATGGGTACTCAGAGTTCATTAAACGTCATGGGGATTGATCAGGAAATGACCCTATTGACCTTTCTTGACCTCCCTACAAGGAATTCATTTCCATAAGAATAGTGAAATTGGGTCTGGCCTGAGGGAGTCCAAAAGGCCTCAACCTCATATCTGACCAACACATTTAGGAGAAAACTTTCTTAGAGGGCATTTATATTAAACATTGACTCTATGATGTGTTAGTCTGCAAACGACGATCATATGTTAAATCAACCATATTTCCATCGGATTGTGACAAAAGAGTGAACTTTAGAGAATATATTCCCACCATTGTGCATCAAATACTAAACCTTCATCTGGGGAAGCACTGCTTGTACTCCATTTAAAAAAACGCAAAGCCGGTTTAAAACAGGTTTAGAAAACCCGTCCAGTGTGATCTACTCAATCTCTGACCCTCACCATATTTGTGCAACTGGCTAAACAAACAGTTTAGGAACTGCCCAGGAGCCAGACAGCTGTCTTCGGGTTCAAACAATAAGGTGACCTCTTTAGGCACCATGCCGTTGTCGAGCCCCTCTGAGTGACTGAAAGACAAAAAGGACATTAGCGGGTCTCAAACCAGCTCTGTTCTATTCTTCCCAAATTGTAGTCATCACCTCTTTCATTATTCGATTCAACAGCATTATAATCATATTTATTGCATAAGGTGCCAAACTAATATAAAGCAATCATCTTTAGGGCTTTATTAAGGCTTAGCAGCTTTATTTCCTACTAATCAGTCCATTAGGGGCCTTTAAATTGAACTCTTTGTCTAAAGCAGCTATTCAACCTCTCATATACAACAGGATATGAGAGGCCATTGGCCACTTTATATTGATTGAAAGATTGCTTTTATAAAGGGGGGCAGATTTAATGGTTATTGTAGAGGTTTTTTAAAAATATTTTTTTACATTTATAAATATATCTATATATTCTTTATAAAAAAAACACAAGCAGGGCTGAGTTCGAAGAAACAGTTACACCACAGAGGCAAAGGTTACAAACGTCCTGGTTGACATAATGTTAACTTTAATTTAAAATTCAATTAATTTTACTAGTTTAATGTCCAATTGTACAGAACAATATAAGGGAGGTTAACTTAAAAAAAAGAAATTTGTTAGAAAACATTCTCGCCTTATTCAGAAGATGCTGTTTTATGTGAGCATACCAAACATTTATGCCATTCATCACTTTTTCACAATTTGTGCTTTAACCGTCTCATACTGAGTCTAGTAACTCTACTAATTAAGGTACAGAATAATAATTCAGATATCTATTTGTCTGCTCTTTTTACCATCCAATACCTTTCCCAGTGTCTTTTCATGGGACGTTTTTCAAAAAAATGCTGTATATAAACGTTTTGACTTTAACATCTGTGGGACCCTGCTGTAGTGGATACGCTGGTAGGATACTTTGACCTGATGTTGGAACCTCATATGGTGTGACACTACATCATATCGTGCAACTGGTTTTATCTGGCCATCCATTGAATCAATTATACAACAAATATTTCAATACAAAACCTCTCACTTTTTTTAGAAATCAATGACTGTACAACACAACTCCATCATTTTCATGCCTGTTTTGTGAAGTTTGCTATTTTTCCTTACTTCGCCCACAAAATATTGGACTATTTGATTCTAAACTATAAGCTTCTAATTTGGTTTTACAAAGAAAACCTATTTCAAAGCTGTTTAGCCTTGAATGAATGAAATAATAAGGGACTAAAACTTGAGGCTCACTTCATTGGTCTGCAGAAGTTAAGCAGTGGTCACCTCACCACCTTCTGGAAATACATCGCAAGTTTCATTCGTGACTTCATCATAGGATGATCTTGATTTCCTGGATAAGGTATGTTGAAGCCAGATATCTAGCAGGAGGGTTCATGACCACTGATAGTTGTCAGAGGTAAGTGAAAGGTTTTGTCAATATTAATCTAATTAACAAGTGCAGTTCTTTTTCGCTGGGTCAGGTCACCAGATGTGGCCACTGGTGACCACATGAGAGCGTCCAGTGGCTGCCCCAGATGAGCTGAACATCCTCAACTTCATAGCTGTGACAGCTGTTCTACTGCGAAGGTCTCTGCCCTGTCAATAAAAAAATAATGTCTTTTATTAAAAAAATGGAAAAATATAGTTTGCTTACATGGACCCTGTAAACGAGTCCCATATATATGGTAAGAATAAAGGATATTTTCAGGGGAGGAAGGCCTGTCCTCATTATAGACTTGTTTAATCTATTATTAATTATCCATCCTTTATCTGAGCCGCTTATCCTAACCAGGTTCACGGGGGATGGTGGAGCCTCTCCCGGTGTTCATAGGGCAAGAAGCTATTTGCTTTTATTTTAATACCTAATGTATAGCTATCAGCACTGAACTGAGGAATGCTTTGCTCTGGTCTGTTAAATGTATGGTTTGGTGCCTTTGTATATTCTGTGACAGAATTTCATCTGCTGTTTTGTCACCCGCCTACGAGAAATGGGCTATATTTTACTTTGGACAAAAACTATCCGTTCTAAAATCTGTGTAGGCTTAATCCTGAAACCCTTGGTGTGATGATAAAAAGTGAAGATGAAAAATCTTGGCAATAGCATCACACACTGGTTTATATGATGAAGGCATAGTTTACATGTTATTTTTTATTTTTGTGCTAAATAAAAGCCACTGTTCTGCAAAGCCTGAGTAAACAGAAGCCAAATTCTGAGCTTATGGTTGTATACTGCCATCACATGGTGCCTTAAAAGAATGCAGTTACACAGCTGTGCATTCACAGGTCTTGCTGTAGAAGTTCTCAGACCCTGTGAAGATGGTAACTCCTTGTCCATCTATTCTCCTCTCCACATAACCCTGTCCATTTAGCTAAGTATTGGTGATGTCTTCATATAAGAGACTAGGTGCCGTTCTTGACTTAAGAAGTGCTCAGTGGATGGGCATGAGATGTGCTTCATTGGCATCAACATTATTTACCCCCACCACCTAACTGAAGAATTTTTCAACAGACGGCAATGTGTATAATTCATTATGAAAATTTTCGACTTACTCATTAGGTTTTCTTGCTGTGCGGTTGTTGTACTGGAGAATAGGTGGTATGCTCTCTTCATCTTCAGGCAGCTGCACAGAAATAAGGCACAATGAGCTTAATGAAATCCTCACTCACTCATTTTCTTAGCCGCTTATCTTATTCAGGGTCATGGGGGTGCTGGAGCCTATCCCAGCTCTCACACGGTGAAAGGCAGGGAAACAATCTGGAAAGGTCTCCATTCCATCCAAGTAATACCTGTGTTGCTCATATAATGAATCTGTATTTTTTTGCTTCTTTTGTAATATATTAAGAGTCTTCTTAATGAATTGCCAATATTCACTGATCAGGATGTCCAACAGCATCCTCTGGTGGTTGAAATTATTCAGCACAAGGTCTACCCCCTCTTACCTCCCAGTACGCTTCATCGTCAAAGCAATTGTTGTCTTCTGGGTCTCCCCAGATTGGTAGCTTCAGGATACCACCTGCACAAAATAAAATCCTTAATTATCTTTAATCACTGAAGCAAGACTGTAAACTAAAATCAGCATAGGCAGGGGCAGCGGTGGCAGCGGCTAACCTAGTGGTTAGGGAGTTGGCCATAGGATTGGAAGATACTTGTTCAAATCCCCTACCAGTAGGTTGCACTGAGGTACCCTTGAGCAAAGTACTGTCCCCGTCACAGTTCCCCGGGCACTTTCATAGCTGCCCCCTGCTGCACGGGATGTGTTTGTGCGCATAGGTTAAATGCAGAAGTCTAATTTCATTGTGGTTCGCTGCGTGTTCTCAATGACAAGAATAGTCACTTTCACTTTTCCCCACTTTCACTCACCCACCAGCGCTCCACCTCCTAGTCCAAAAATGAGGGCCACACAAAGCCCGGCTGCCTGGTGCCCTCCCTGTATGCTCGTTGTCCTGTTGGTGAATTCATCCACGAAGCCAAAGGTATTTATCAGCCTGGTAAGAGAAAGTGTTTTAGACACTAATATTCTTACACACCACTTTAAAAGTGTTACTCTTTTAAGTGAAAGTGAAGCACCTTGGGACCAGTTTTGGGGAAGTAACCTTGCTTTCAGGGTGGCATATTAGTCTAGGACTCAACCCACAAACCTCATGGGGACTAGTCCCTAAACACAATCCACTAACACTCAAGTGTACTCACCCTTCATGTCCATACACAGACTCGCTCGCAGCAGCCGCTGTAATGGCGCCAACAACTCCTCCAAGCACGCCTGGCATAGCATGCAGATTGTGGATGCCACAAGTGTCTTGAATCTTCAAATTGTTCTCCATGAAAGGCTGAGTGCAGAAATCAGTACTTTACCTCCACAATTTCAAAGCTCTAAAGGAAATTCCATATGATCATATGTCTCATCATATATGTCTTATCTATCTTATCTTTGGGAAATTGAGTAGATTAGTGCAACAGGCTGCAACGGGCCTAAAGATACAAGGTGCCAAGATAGAGATGTTCCAACCCTTCAGCTTTCAGCCTCACTAGTATACTAATCACCAGCCTGATCATCTGGAATCATCTACACCTGTTTCTTCATTGTCACTGTCACTATGCTTAACGATGAGAAATTTTCTGAAACTGGTCCAGTACAAGGACGGGACTGAAAATGAGAACCAAAAATGGTGTCCTTCAAGAAGCCTGGAGAACTGTTCCACTCACAGTTAACACAAGGTAGCCAAAAGTAGACAGGATCCCACAGCAGAAGCCAACAATGAGGGAGCCATAGGGTGTGATCATAAATTCAGCTGCCGTACCCATGGCAACACCTCCAGCCAGAGTGGCATTCTGAATATGAACCTAGGCCGCAAATACATAAACAAGACATAGCAGCAAATCAAAGGGTGGCAACAGAGTGACATTCAGATATCACATAAAACAATCTGTTATCACATCTGAGGGGAATGGAAAACTACCATGTCTAGCTTGCCTCTTCTGGCAGAGAGGCTGGAGATGGCAAAAGTAGTGAGAACACTGGCGGCCAAAGCCAAGTAGGTGTTGATGGCGGCTCGGTGTTGCCCATCTCCATGGCTGGCAATGGCAGAGTTGAAACTGGGCCAAAACATCCAGAGGAAAAGAGTTCCTAGAAACGAAAAGAAAAGAAGCATTCAAATTACAGGGTTGCTGTGGTACACCATGGCACCACTTTCACATAATGTACAACTTTTATCTTTTAATGATATTCTGATTCCAGAACTCAACCTGGACTAGAATGTTTCTTAAGAAAACCCACCAAACTAAATTAAAAATATTGGCTAAAATCTACAGCCTATCAGCAGTTTAGCTCCACCCATTAATGATAAGGTCATAAGCGGTGTTTCACTCTGGACGGCTTTTTGAATGAACAAAACAAAGCAGCCAATCAAAGCACAGTTCATTTATATACATCAGTCTTAAAGGTACAGTAAAACAGCATATTTTGTTCTGAAAGACAGGTTGGAAAATGGACAAATACCTGCAAAAACCTCATTACTGAAAATTAAAATACATTACAAATGCAGGATTAAAGTGAGGGACTCGACTCACCTATCATGGCGAAGACATCAGAGTGGTAGACAGAAGCTTGCAGACGTTTACTCTGATGCAAGTTTGGTCGGTAGAGAACCCAAGATATGACCAGACCATAATATGCTCCAAAAGTATGGATGATCATGGAGCCACCAGCATCTCTAGCCTGTGCCAGTGAAGACAAAAATAATGATCTCAAGAGTGGATGTTAGCAAGTATTCAGGTTTCAACATTTCAACATTTCAACAACTTTTGTCTGCAGTCACTGGCCTTTTTATTGGAATCCTGTACCTGACTGGTCTACTTATCTGGTCTGCAGAGAATATTGGCTGCTGCACAGCATTTGTTTGGCATGCTCTAACATCAGATTCTGAGCAAAGAGCTGCTCTAACTTCCTCTTGGTTGGGGTCAGCAATAGCTTAGTTATTAGGGATTAGACCTCATGATTGTAAGATCATGGGTTTGAGTCCCAGACAACTAGTTTACCTTTGATTAAGGGACTGTCTTCAACATTAGGGGGCAGCAGTGGCCTAGTAGTTAGGGAATTGGCCCCAGGATTGGAAGATTGTGTGTTTGAACCCCTTACCCCTTACTTAAGTTGCCCTGAGGTACCCTTGAGCAAGGTACCATCCCCGTCATAGCTACCTGGGTGCTTTCCATTCGTTCCCCATCACTGATCCCCGGGCACTTTAAATAGCTGCCCCCTGCTACATGGTGTGTGTTTGTGTGCACGGGTAAAATGCAGAGGTCTTATTTTGTTGTGGTTTACTGTGTGCAGTGCTGTGTACTCACAATGACAAGATTAGTCACTTTCACTGCACAGCCATTGCAGCTCACTGCTCTTGGTGTGTGTTTGTGAAAGGGACTTTTTGTGAAACTCGGCACAGCACACAGTGAGACATAATGACATTCAACCTCTGCTTTTCACCTGCACACACCATGCAGCAGGGGGCAGCTATATAAAGTGCCCGGGGATCAGTGATGGGGAACGTACCTTGCTCAAGGGTACCTCAGGGCAACCTCCTGGTCTGGGATTCAAACCCACAACCTTTTGATCCTGGGGTCTAGTCCCTAAACTCTAGGCCATCGCTGTGTTTGCTACCAATGGGTTAAGAAGCAATAACAAATGTTTGGAATGGGCCATCACTCATATTTTTTAAATATGCAGTCAATATTTAAAAAATATGAGTGATGGCCCATTAGGGGCAGTGGTGGCCTAGTGGTTAGGGAGTTGGCCCTGCATCGGTAGATTGTGGGTTCGATTCCCTCACAAGTAGGTTGCCCTGAGGTACCCCTGAGCAAGGTAGCGTCCCTGTCACTGCTCCCCGGGTGCTTTCAATAGCTGCCCACTGCTGCACAGTGTTTGTGTGCATGGGTTAAAAGCAGAGGCCCAATTTCGTTGTGTTTCATGGTGTGCAGTGCTGTGACCTCGCAATGACAAGGGTTGTCAATTTCACTTTCACTTTAACAGCAGTCTGAAAACAACCAGCAGTGAATGGGGAAGCGTGTGGTCACATAGCCAAAGCCTGTAAGTGGGAGAATTAGTGTTTCCCCTAAAGGCTTATATTGCACAACTTACTTGAATAAGGTTAAGGATAATATACTCCTCCACTGCATACAAAGTAACCCCAAACAACGTCATCACCATCAGCTGGACAGGGCTGACTTTTCCCAGACAGGCTCCATATGCAATTAAGCACGCAGCTACACAGAAGTCAGCGTTGATGAGACTAGAGGAAGAACAATCCCATGTAAAACAAAGCACTTAAGACCTTATGCTATAACTATGTAGTAGTTTACTTAGCAGATCTAGTTCAGCCGGATTACAATACTGTCTGTCTGACAGTTATGAAAAGAAAACATATTGAGCTGCTTTGCCTATGGCACAATGTCAACAAACTGTCAAGTTATGAAGCCCCTCGATGCAACTGAAAAACACAGCATGTTTCACATTCATGAGCCCAAAGTATCATAATGAACAAGAAGGTTTCATTTTCACTGAATCCTCACCTTTCCACTCCAATCTTGATTTTTCCATCAGTTGGGTCCAGTGCGTGGAACCAGCCTTGCATCAGCAGAGCCCACTGAATCCCAAAAGCAGCTATAAGGAAGTTGAAGCCCACACCTCCGAAGCTGTAGCGCTTCAAGAAGGTCATGAGGAAGCCAAAACCCACAAAGATCATCACGTGAACATCCTGGAAACCTGCTCATCAAAGAGGTGGAGGGAGTGTTGGACGTATAGCACAAAAAAGGAATTCAATGCTATTAAAACTCCAAAATGCACTTGCTTCACTTTTTTCAGCAAATATAAAAAGGCAGCCATAGCTTGCCTTTCTATGCCACACCCATTTCTTTTTCATAACTGTTTGACTTACTCATATTTGGAACAAAATATTTTTGATCTATTTTGTTCGCTTTTCCTTTTTTATAATTTGTGAAAGTTTTGTAAAAAATAAAGCAAGGGACTTAAATGGCCTACTCTTAATGCATCAACTCACAATTAAAGTTTTTTTTTCTCAGTAAAGCATAATTTAGAAGGCTGAAAGTTTGTTTCAGACAGTATGATATATTTGATGAGTATTTTCTCCAGTATGTTCTTTGACTGAAAGTTTAAACTTTCAGTTTTAGTCTAGAAAGCAAGTGATTGTATCTGATTATCCAACACAGAATTAAATTAGCTACAGTTGTTAAATTTACCTTGCAGTAATCTTACCAAAAATCAACGTCATGGATGAATCTATACTCACTTGGATATCGGTAATAGAAGTCATTCTCAATCTGACTTGTGATGTTCTTCTCACGCATATGTTCAACCCAGTGAGCATCAGACTCCTCGTTATAGCGCACAAAGACCCCAAAAAGAATGATCATGGCTATTTGCCACACAAAGCAGACGGCGGGCAGACTGATCCGGATATTCGTGTTTTTGGGCTGGTTACAGAAAGCCTGGCAGTTCCCCATCTTGGCTTCAAGTGATGATTTAAAGGAAGGAAACCTTCTATCGTTCTTCTTGTAATTGCAGCCTTTAACGACAGGAGAATTTATAATGGAGAAGACAGAGGTGTGTCACATCTGGGCAGGGCATTATGAACTTCTTGAGCACAACAAAAAAACACCCTGCTGTATACATCACGTGCTTTTTGATTAATGGCCAAATTTCAAACATGGATGTCATAGCAGTGTGTTGGCTGTGTGACAACGGTCACCAGGTAAGGGGGTGTATCAGGTGGATAATTGCAATAAAGCTCTGAAAAATAATGTTAATTTTTTGTATTTTTGTATTTTTTCAGGTTTTTTACAATATGGGGCAAAATGATGATGAATGGAGCAAGAGAAAAGTCAGAATGAGCATTTTTTTTCATAGGAAAAATGACCCCTCATTTTCGTAGGGCAAAGTGCTGAGAAATACCCTGGAAAGGTTCCCAGTCCTTCACTAAAATGTATTCCAATTTTGAATGAAATTGTATTGTATCAAGAAACAAAATATCAAGGAACTGTTTGTTTAAAAGACCCCAGCACTGTCATTTTCCTAATTCCATATTTTTCATTCAAAAGGTGTTGAAATGTTTCAGATTATTATATTGGATATTCACTATGTCCAAAATGTCTTTAAACACTTGAGTTCATGATCTCATCAATAAACACTAACTTAAGAAAAATAGCCCCTAACGTTGAAGTTTCCACCTGGGCTGTTCAGCATTCTTTTCAAAGTTTCTCCGCATTGAAGTCGTACCATCGGTCTGATGTTGTGCCTGAAGTATTTTTCTCCAAAACAAGTTTTAATTTAATGCTTTTTGGTGGTTCTGGGATAGGGATTAAGCCTAGTCCTGGACTGCATTGCAATTAGAAAGAAAATTGTTCACTGGCTATAAAATAAGCTCTCTCTGAACATCATTAAAGTTTAGCAATAATTAAAGAATCTGAGTAGTTTTGGGGGAGACTTTTTGTGCAAGACCCAAAACTGTGCATGCCAATGGCATCTGAAGGCAGAGGAATGCAGCTAATAAATCAAATTGACTTCCCAGTATTCACTCCACCCCTGCAAAGTACAAACAGAAAGTAAGCCCGTGGCCACAGGCGGGTGTTTTGCAAGGACACAGCACCTTAGGCTTTTGTGACGCAGGATTACAGCAAGTTTGATAGAAATAACACAAATAACATGTTTACCAAGATCAGCAATTGATCAGTTGTTTGTCTAAATGAAACAAATTTTCATTTAGACATTGTAACTAGGCATTGTAACTATACCTGCTAGAGTAGGACAGAGAAACTGAGACTGGGACGCAGTTTTGCTTGATAATCCAGTAAATTCAGGTTTTAGAGAGGGTTGTGGACTGTTTAAACTAGTCTATATGAGAATGAGGGGGGCGTGCCTAGATTTGTAAACCCTGCACGGTTTAGAGAGAAGCATGAAAAACATCTGAGAATCATCCAAACCTCTAAACAAGCTACTCTCCAGCCAACATGAGGCGATGTTGTATTTTTTTTTATTGTTGTCTGTAATAAGATCGGAACAGTTTGCAGAATAATAATCCAGAGCGGTTCAATCTTCAGCCCTTTTAGATTGTGAAAGTGGAGCTTTGGAGTTTTAAAAGATAATGCAGGCAGTTAATGGAATTTGAGGAGAAGAGTTCCAGCTTTTGCTCCTCCAGACACTTAGCATAGGAGGAACCTTTTTCAGGATGATACATATTGCCAGTTTGTCCATTTTTTTGGTCAGAGTTAATGTCAGAACCTCTTCAACCCCATCTTTTGAGCATGATGGCTTGCATATGTACCTTGCACTTTAGTGGTCACAATTCCTGTTCAAATACCTTCCAGCTAAACACATCCATCATTAAACTGACAGCTGGCTGAGAAGCATGTCTGAAAAAAGTGTTGTTTTTCAACAAAATTTAAAGAACAATGCTTTTTATTTGTATTTCTATTGTAATACATGTGAAGGTAAAGGGTTTCTGTAAGTTAGTGAAACAGTTTAAGTAGACCCTCTAAACCCTGAGTGACCTTATATTTAACTGGAGAAACAGATACTGAGTCACTGAATGAAGGAAATTCCTCATATTTTTAGCGAGGGCCTGAAGCTATTAAAACAAATCTAGATGAAAATGTATGGTCAGTGCAGGTTTCCAAAGCCACACTTCAAGATGAACAGCAGCAAGGAAAAAACAATCAATCCATCAGAGCCTACGGAATCCTATGGAAGAACCATCTATTCCAAAAGAAAAGGTACAATTGCTCCAGCAACCTTTACACAATGTTGCATCTGTGCCACTAAGTTATACAACAAGATTAGATGTTTTTTCAGATATCTGCTTGCTAAATGACTTGTGTCCAGAAAATGCGGGTGCAGAATAATTTGTCAAATGAAGTAGACACGGTTTATCTTCAGTGCCTTCAAAGCCAGGAAATCAGCAGATGTTCAACATTCAGAAATGGAGCCCTAGAATGAGATAAAGCCTAAAAAATATTTTAGTTGTCAAACAACTTCCTCCTTTTAATGGGACCTTAAATAATGTTGCTGTGGGACGAATGGCACAGTCCTTTTGGGTTCTTCACAACTTTAGAATAAGCTCTCTTACTGCTGTAGGACTTTTCTCAACTTGCCAGCGTATTTGTTTTTAATGTCTTTGTGAGATCTTCACTGCCTCTTTGAAGCAGTTCCAACTGAATGTGGTACGTTCTGGGAGAATACTTTTGTTATTTTCTTTGGCCAAGTAAGATGACTCTCGTGTACAGTGGCAAATGTTTATCTTTGGACAGGCAAACACTTTCGGTTTCTACATAAAAATATTACATAAAAAGCTTTCCAGCTTATTTATACATTTAAGTTTTTAAGGCAATCTGCATGAAGACCACACTTCATACCATGAGTGGTCATTCGAAAGCTTAATATCTGTCTTTTGACACAATAAATCTACTCTGCATTCATCAAAGACTATCATACTGCATGCATTGGTATTCATTTCATCTACTGCAGTTAAAGACAATGACCCATTTTGAGTTTTAAATGAGCAGAGCAAATGAGATAAAACTGTTTCACTGTTATGTGGCTCCATATTCCAACCAATAAATACTCAATGGCCCAAGCTTGTCTGACTCCTCTTGGATCTTGTTCTTGATTCTCGCTGAGTGGAGAAAAAATAGAACTTTCGGCTTTGACTTTTGTTAGTTTGTTGCTTGTTGACTCATCCAAAGGTCTCCCACAATCACTTTCCAGCTTAATCTGCCAAAGGTATCTCATTTAAAGGAATTTTTAATGGAATTCCACCTATGTCTCTAAGCCTTATTTAATGGTTTAGACGTAAGCAAAGTTGTGTGAGGTGAAATACTCAGAAAAACTTACATAATTCCTCCCAGCACTGGTATCAGTGACCAGACATGCAGCATTCAATGCCGCCAAAAGGTACCTCACGAAGTTGCATGAAATAGTTAATGAATGCACAGCCTGATGTCGACATTGATTGACGATGGTTTAAAGGTTTTGACATTTAACACTTTCTAAGCGATCTGTGGCAGAAGCATACATTTAACACCAACTGACCACACCCAGAAATACAGAAAGGGTCAGAAGTGACATTGCATTTCATAGAGGATAAATCTGAGCATTTGTGACCTACATCGATTGATCTAGCAGACACAATCTCTACAGTGGAAAACAGATGTGATAATTTATTAATGAAGGGACAATCGTGTTATTTTATTCAAGGGTAAAGGTTCTGAGATACTTATCAAACTCTTTCTCAAAAGCTTGGTGATGGCTGAAAATATTAGAATGCGCTATGGAGAAAGTTTATGGATTTGATTTGCATCCTCAGTTGCTTCCAACTGAACTCCAGATCTAGGAAATTTACTCAGATTGTGAATTTTTGTTTGAAGGACCTAATTAGGATTAAAAACCAGGCTCCGCCATAAAAAACAGAGTACATTGAAGAAGCCAACCTTTTTAATGAATCAACAAGTATACACCCCCATTTTTTTGGTTTAAAAGCTGAGCGTTTTGTTCTTACTAAACATTAATTAATTACATTTTTTCAAAATCAAGAAAAAATAAAGACAATTAGTGCTTTAAGTGAAGGGACTATTTGTCATCATGAAACACAGTGAACAGCAATTAAATCCTCTACTTTTCACCCACACACACCGTGCAGCAGGGGCAGCTATTTAAAGCGACCAGGAAGCAGTGATGGAGATGGTACCTTGCTCAGGGGTACCTCAGGGCAACCTACTGCTCTGGAAATCTAAACTCATGGCCTCCTGATCCTGGGGCCAACTCCCTAACCACTAGGCCACCGCTGCCGATCCTTCTCTGGAATAAACATAACTAATGAAAAAATTCTTGAATGGCAGTTGACAGATCAGATTTGCAGGAGAAAGCCCTGTCAATGACCTTTTTTTTTACTTCTACTTTTTTTTTATTAACAATGAGATCCAGACTGTTTGACATGTCATTCATTTAAAATGCCTTTGCTGGAGGAAGAGCATCCTTTGCTCTTTGTCAAGGTTAATCCTCAAAAATGAGTTAATCATCACCAAACTTTCCTTCTTACAGTTCTGTCACAAACATTTACTCCTGTTCCTTTCCTTTTGTTTTTTCATTTGTTTTGCAGGCTCTATCTTCAAGGCAAATTGCTTTCATACTTCCTTGTTCCTTTTATTTTTCTCACATAACCTTACCAATGTTTTTACTTTTCTAAAATTTGAGACATGGACACTGGTTCTAGCCCAATCCATGTCAGATTTTTAGGAGCTTTATAATAATTTCCATTGTTTTAGTTGACAACTCTTTTGCATCTTTCCTTTTTAATTATCCAAGTCCACCATCTCATTCATGGCTGTGCGCACTATTATAATTGCAGAAATTTTGAAATTTGTGTTAATAATGCAATTTGCAAGGTTATTCCTTAATTTTGATTTTTCATTTTCCTCCACATTGATTCCAAGTCTACATGATCTTCCATAAATTACATATTTATTTTTTATGTTAGGTATCTTTCACATTGCCAGCGTGTTCAGCTATTAAATGAAAACAGCTTTATGTCACCTGTTATTTGCTACAAAGGAAAATAAATGGGTGAACATGCTCTAAGTGGGCTGATTAAATCATTTCTGTCCCAGTATAAATTGAAAAAAGGAATGGGAATAAAAGAAAAATGGGAAACACACTTTAAAGTCATTAAAGCATTTACTTCATGGAAGAGGACAAATACAATAATTCACACAATACTTTAAATAAGGATATAAGTAAATAAACTATTCACAATTTTAAAACCAAAAACACTTATATACTGTGCCCTGTTCTCTAGATTTGAACAAGCAATGTTTCAAAACGCAATGCTAACATGATACAAAATATATTTCAGAAGTACAGGTTGTCAGGAACACCAATTAATTGAGAGCAAAATCTCACTTTCGTCCATACGCTCACTAATTCTGAAATCCAACTTTGCTATTTGTTCTGTTAATAACCTTAGCAAGTCCATTTAGAAGAAGCAAACATATTTTCTCAAAACAATTGTATTTCCCATTGTCCTTGAACAAGGACATTTAGCTTTTTTGACTCCATCATTACAGATGTGAAGCCAGAGGTTATTGCAATTTTAGAATATTATGTAGAATACATAATGTAATCACAAAAGGTTCTGCCATGTTCTGTCTCTTAGCATGCACTTGCTCTGACCAGCTTTCTGGATAACATCACGGAGCTTCATACAGTGGGTTTCTTGCAGAACATGTCATCTGGTTCACTTTTATTTAGACTTGGTAATCTCAGAGCAACATACTAGCTGTGATCCAAAGAGAAGCTGGATTCAGACCTAAAAATAAATAAATAAATACACAAATAAATAAAACAATGTCATGAAAAACAGTCAGATGAACTTCTACCATTGGCAAAGATAAAATTCAGTTCTGCTATAAATTTAAAAGCTAAATCTTACATTTACACACTACAAATACATGTGCAGCACGTTACTTACACACGCGCATCAGGATTCTTCGATTCCCCATGGTTGTTATATTCCAGAATGGGGGGAATGCTTTCTTCATCTTCAGGTACCTGCACACAAAAAGATGGCATGAGATTTGCAAGGATTTTCCAAGATTATGAGCAGCATATCATGACCATCCCATTGTATAACTATACCTAACAGACATATTTAACAGTAAACAATTTTAGCACAAACTCTCTTACTCACCTCCCAGTATACTTCATCATCAAAGCAGTTATCATCTGCTGGATCTCCCCAGATTGGAAATCTCAGGATAATACCTACACATATTAAAATGGGTTGAAAGTTCAGATGTCTTTTAACGGCAAATGTTCATAATCGTTTACAGCAGTGGTTCTCAAGCTGGTCCTCAGGGTCCCTAGAAGGTCCACAACTTGAACAATGTTATGGAGACAGAGCTAAAATGAAAAAAATCTAATGGGCTCTGAAGACTGGTTTGGGAACCACTTGAACTGAATCATAAATTCTTTGGTCAAATATCTTAGCTTGGTCCTTTATGGATTTACGCACCGACTATTATTCCACCAACAATTCCGAAGGCAAGAGCAACACAAAGTCCTGCAGCCTGGTAGCCTCCCTGCGTTCCTGCTGTTCTGTTTTGACCCACCAATTCAAAAATGTCGACCAATCTAAAGAAAGAAAATAGATATTGCCATTGTTCTACAAACAGTATATATATATATATATATATATATTTGCAAGTGATGAAATAATGACATTGAAATGTATGCAAAGTCTACAGATTCACTCACCCTTGTTTACTGTAGACAGATTCTGTGGCAGTGGCGGCTGTGATGGCACCTACAACTCCTCCCAGAAATCCTGGCATGGCATGTAGATTATGGATTCCACAAGTGTCCTGGATTTTCAAATACTTCTCCATGAAAGGCTGAGTGGAGAAATTAGCAGTTTAGAGCTACAAATGAACTTCATTTAGCAGAACAATCAGCTGTATCCTACATTTTTGCAACACTTACAGACAACACCACATAGCCAAAGGTAGACAGGATCCCACAGCAGAATCCAACAATGACGGAGCCATAGGGCGTGATCATAAATTCAGCTGCTGTACCCATAGCGACACCTCCAGCCAGAGTAGCATTCTGGACATGAACCTAAAACACAATGAACAGATGCATCATACACTGCACTGGCAATTGGATGGCAATCAACCCTTTTATAACACTTATTTTCCTTTGGCCTATGTGTTGTGAAAAAATTACCATGTCCACTTTGCCCCTCTTGGCTGAGAGGCTGGAGATGGCAAAGGTTGTGAGGACACTGGCGGCCAAGGCCAAGTAGGTGTTGATGGCGGCTCGGTGTTGCCCATCTCCATGGTTGGCAATGGCAGAGTTGAAACTGGGCCAAAACAACCAGAGGAAGAGAGTTCCTGGAAAGAGAATAGTTTCCATGTTAAGGAACTGAGCTTTTTTTCCTGAACTGAAAGAATCAGAAACGTCCATAGAGCTCTGTAACTTACCAATCATGGCAAAGACATCAGAGTGGTAGACAGAACCGTTTAGACGTTTGCTCTGATGTAATTTTGGTCGATAGAGAATCCATGAAATTGTCAGACCGTAATATGCTCCGAAAGTATGGATGATCATTGAGCCACCAGCATCTCTGGCCTGTACCAAGATTGTAGTAGCATTAGCATCACTCTAGAAGTATTATACAGCTCAGAAAACAGACATCAACACTGCATTCAGGGTGTGATTTCACCACATCATTAATATATATATTTTTTTTAATAGAGCCCCAAAAGCTGGCCAACAGCACTTACATGGAGGAGATTAAGAATGACGTATTCTTCCACTGCATACAAGGTGACCCCGAACAGCGTCATCACCATCAGCTGCACAGGACTGACTTTTCCCAGCAAGGCTCCATAGGCGATTAAGCACCCAGCCACACAGAAGTCAGCGTTGATGAGACTGGAGGAAGAAGTGTACACTGTATAAGGCCTTTTTATATGACCAAAAGCAAGTATTCAAGCTATATTCGTCTGCAGGAGGATGGATCAGATGTCTTTAGTGAATCAGATTTCAGTGAATCAGTTTCTGAGGGCAACATTGTGTGTTAGATTTTTAAAAATCTTTTACCATGGCTCTAATGTAAGATATTAATAGATTACTACCAAGGATTAACCCAAATTTATATCAAAAGAACAGGACTGTATGATGACTACATGCAATATAACTTTATGATCTTTCAGGAACTCACCTTTCCACTCCAATTTTGATTTTTCCATCAACTGGGTCCAGCGAGTGGAACCAGCCTTGCATCAGCAGAGCCCACTGAATCCCAAAGGCAGCGATGAGGAAGTTGAAGCCCACACCTCCAAAGCTGTAGCGCTTCAAGAAGGTCATGAGGAAGCCGAATCCCACAAAGATCATCACATGGACGTCTTGGAAACCTGCTCGACAAAAATGGGTGTAGAAGTATTTTTAAACAAATGAATCAGTTAAAGCCAAAGAAATTATTCAAACTAAGAATTTCTGCAGCTTTTTGGGATGAATTTCATATGACCACATCCTCACAGAAACAAATACAATAAAACCAGCAATCAGATTATTAGATGTCTTAGATATTGTTGGCTATCATTTGAGAACCAGTTAAAACATGCTGTTCTGTATGTAAACTGCCGGTCACAAATGTAGGTGGATAATAGAGCTACATAAAGTCGTTCTCCCTCTAAATTACATTTCTTAAAACACCTTATTTGAGCAGTTTTGGCTTATAGTATAAAAACTTTAATTGTATTAACACATTATTGAAGCTACATACTATTGTATTGCAAATACATATTGAGTTCAATATATTGAGAGCTGTTATAAAAAAAAAAAACGACCTGCATAAAGCACTTAAAAAAATTAAGAAAAAAAATCAACTTTAAAGGGAATAACATAACAGTTTTAATCATCACTATGACCAAAAATCTGGCATTTTTTTCAAATAAAAAAATGAATACTCACTTGGGTATCTGTAGTAGAAATCATTCTCTATATTACTTGTGATATTATGTTCCTCCATATATGTCGGCCAATATGCACTCGACTCCTCATCATAGCGCACGAAGACTCCAAACAAGACGACCATGGCGATTTGCCACACGAAGCAGACGGCGGGCAGACTGATCCGGATGTTAGTGTTCTTGGGACGGCACCAGAAGCTTCTGCAGCAGTTCACGAAGCTGTTTTTGCAGCAGTTCATGTTGTTCCCCATGACGACTGTCTGTTAAGAGCAAAGTGGACCTTCTACCAGGACCTTGTGCAGATGGACACTGACTGGAGAGGCATTTATAGCAAAACCTTCAGGGGTGTGTCACATCTGGGCACCTGTTTGGCTGCTTCAGGTGTTCCTCAGACACATGACCATGAAAAAAAATGTCTGCATGATGCACAAGCCACATTTTCTGATCAATATCTGGAATGTTCATTAGTACTCAAGTGTTGGGTTTGCAAGGTGCTGAAATTTCATAGATAAACTGCTTTTTTTTTTCTAGAGAAAAATGTTCTATGAAATTACTCAGACAAATATTTTATTTATTTTTTGTTGATTAAAATAGATTATCATAATTTTCTGCAGATTTCAGAAAGAATCCCCAGCATTCTAAATGTACTTTAAAAGCAATTTATTGGTTATGCGTTCAGTATTTTTACAGCAACAAAAGCATTTGGTGGAATGTTCATTGAAAAATAATGGTTACAGGGTGCAGGAAATTCACTAAGAAAGTGCACACTTCATCTGCCAAGATTTGTTGACTCTGAGCAATGTCTGACTGCAAGCAAAATCCTTCATGACCTTGACACTAAATGACACTACGCTCCTAATATGTTTTTCTGAACATTGCTCAAAAAGTGCTCCACTGAGTTTCATCTTTCCTACTCATCCCGAAGGTGTTCGATAAAGCTAATCACTCCAACACATCTCAAAAAGTGTCCACTTAAGCTTCGTCATCCCAGCTTGCTGAAAGCATTCATTTAAGCTTCATAAGTCCAACTCAAAAGGGTTCAGTAAAGCTGCTCTTGTTGAAGAGTTTCATCATCAGTTGAGATTCATTCCAACTCATCTCCAAAATGCTTCACAGTGCTTCATTATTCCAGCTCATCCTAGAAATACACAATGAATCTTCAGCAATACTTCTCTTCAATGGAGCTGCAGCACCCTTACTGTTCAGTGTTGTCAAGTCCAGTGATGGTCAAAATACAGTACTGCGCAAAAGTTTAAGGCTGGTGTGAAAAAATGCTGTAAACAAAGAATGCTTTCAGAAATGGAAGTGTTCATCATTTATTTTCATCAATCAACAAAATGCAGTGAATGAACAAAAGAGAATCTCAATCAAATCAATATCTGGTGAGACCACCCTTTGCCTTCAAAACAGCATCAATTCTTCTAGGTACACTTGCACACAGTTTTTGAAGGAGCTCGGCTGGTCGGTCGTTCCAAACATGACTGTGTTTCAACCTCCGTTTGACGTTGATGATCATCAGCACCTGTTTGGTAAAATTGGTTGATCAGACACCGACTATAATCCTACAGAATCCCTGACTTTGTGCGAGTGTACCTAGAAGAACTGATGCTGGTTTGAAGGCAAAGGGTGGTCACACCAAATATTGCTTTGATTTAGATTTTTCTTTTGTTCGCTCACTTTGCATTTTGTAAATTGATAAAAATAAACAATCTTTATTTATATTTCTGAAAGCGTTCTTTGTTTACAGCATTTATTCACACCTGCCTAAAACTTTTGCACAGTACCGTAGGTCACAAATTCCAATTCATTCCAACAAAAGAGGTCCGTTGGGGTTTGGCTGATCCTGAACGGGTTTCTGAACTCCAAAGAACCTGACTCTGCAGATGCTCAGCATTGCACATGGTGGTCTTAGGCTTTTGCACAGTTGCTCCGGGTGTCCTACTGAATAAGAAAGGGGTGCCTGGATACCTCTGGGCATGTCCAGTGCACTGGGCATGATAGGTGACCTGTTACCAATCTCCATATCTCTGATGCAGAAGGAAGAGGTTTTACATAAGCGCACACATTGCAACTCAATGACTGGCCACAAGCACTGTGCATGAGGGTGCTGTACATTCCAGATCTCTATCGCAGCACTCGAGAGGAATATGCACTCTTGTGGTGTTACATAAATGGCTATTGTCTCTTTTTGAGACTGAAACTACATCGAAACATACTCATTTAATTTCCTTTCCATTGAAGGAATCTGGAACGATTTACGTAGAGCGCAGACAAAAAAATGCAGTTACTCACTTGAAATCTTTTTTATTTTGGTTCCAAACCATGCACCATATAATTAAAAGTGGACATTTGAGGGCTCTTTAGGAAAGATAATAGTTATACATGAAAGCATGAAAAATGACAAAAGCATTGTAATGCATTGATGATTCCTCGAAGGAATAACCTTTTAACCTTGTTGAGTGCATGTTCAACACGGTTCTTTAAAACAACAAAAATGGGTTTCTGCTGTATAGAGCCTTCTTTTAAAATAATGCAGCCACTAAAAAGCCTCATTTATCAGCATTATCATAATGATTAATGAATATCACTATGATTAATTATGTTCAATTGCTTAACAACAGCAATTATAATAATATTCACTTTATTTGCACATTCAGCCTCTCCAATATGAGTCTCTATTTCAAAATCTTGCAGCTCTGCTTAAATGAATTAGACAGATATAGCACCTGATTAGTCACCCCCACCAACTGTGTGACTTGCATGAGGTGTGCCATCGTCAATGAAAATGAGGAATCAGTGCGACATTCACTCAGGTTCCCCCAGAAAGTATAGCTGGTAAGCATGTGACACCCGGAGAGGACCACAGATCATTATCAGATCAGCATTCCAGCAATTGCTGCAGTCACATGGTCACACGTGTTTTCTTGCGTGCATGATGCATTCCAGCAGATCTTTTGATTCTCTGTACAGTCAAGAAAAAGCACTGGAATATTACGCCCTCCTAAAGATTTCCCCAGGAAATAATTTGATTTATTATTTTGAAAAATAAAATGGGATGATTTTTTGTTGATTTTTCCCAGTCCTTGCCGTAGCCCCTTTTCCATGCAGTAGCAACCAATCAGAGAGTGCAGGCGCCAACACACCTCCTTGTATGATAAGGAGCCTGTCATCTTTTCCAACCATACTAGTCGAGCACAGTTATGAAGGCAAGCAGGTTGGCTGGTTCACTACAGGGCACAAAGATAAACAAGTCCTTTCTTTGAAAACAGAAAATTCTGGGATTGAATCTTCAGTGGAAGTAAGATCTAGAATCTGAATTTCAATAACAAGCCACGTTTCTATTCTTCGTTGCTGCCTTGATATACAGACAGTTCTATAATAATTAAAGAAAAAGAAAGAAAAACAAGGATAATGAGCTTAATTTCATACTGAATATATGAGGTATATAGCCTTAAACTGAAGGTTAGTTTAAAGCTTAAAAATATTTCAAACATATTTTAAGAGTTGAAACAAAAAAATCATGTGTCACATTCATACAAATACAAATACAGTGCCTTGTAAAAGTATTCATCCCCCTTGGCTTTTAACCTATGTTGTTACATTCCAACCTGTAATTTAAATGTTTTTAAAACTTATTTTATGTGCTGGATCTGCACAAAATAGTCTGTGTTGGTGAAGTGAAATAAGAAAAATATACATAAAAAATAATTTTCAAATAATAAAAAAATGCCATGTGCATATGTATTTGACATGAAACCCCTAAAAAGTCCTGGTGCAACCAATTACCTTCACAATTCACATAATTAGTGAAATGAAGTCCACCTGTGTGCAATTTAAGTGTCACATGACCTGTCAGTATAAACACACCTTTTCTGAAAGGCCCCAGAGGCTGCAACACCACTAAACAAGAGGCATCACACCATGAAGCCCAAGGAGCTCCAAACAAGTCAGGGACCAAGCTGTTTAAAAGTTCAAAGTTGAGAAGTACAAGTCAGGGTTGGGTTATAAAAAGATATCCAAATCTTTGATGCACCATCAAATCCATCATCTTCAAATAGAAAGAACATGGTACCACAATAAACCTGCCAAGAGAGGGTCACCCACCAAAACTCACAGACCAGGCAAGAGCATTAGTCAGAGAGGTAGCACAGAGTTGAAAGGTAACCTTGAAGGAGTTGCAGAGTTCCACTGCTGAGACTGGAGTATCTGTCCATCGGACCACAATAACCCTCACTCTCCACAGAGTGGCTAGAAAAAAGCCATTAATTAAGGTTAAAAATAAGAAGGCACGTTTTGAGTTGCCAAAAGGCATGTGCGCGACTCCCCAAATGTATGGAGGAAGGTGCTCTGGTCAGTTGAGACTAAAATTGAACTTTAAAGCCACCAATGAAAATGCTATGTCTGGCGCAAACCCAACACATCCCATCACCCCAAGAACATGAAGAACATGGTGGTGGCAGCATTGTGCTGTGGAGATGTTTCACGGCAGCAAGGACTGGGAAACTGGTCCGAGTCGAGGGAAAGATGGATGGTGCTAAATACAGGGAGTTTCTTGAACAAAACCTGTATCAGTCTGCCTGTGATGTGAGACTGGGACGGAGGTTCACCTTCCAGCAGGACCTTCCAGTAGGAAAGCACACTCCTAAAGCAACACTCAAGTGGTTTAAGGGGAAACATTTAACTGTGTTAGAATGGCTTAGTCAATGTCCAGACCTCAATCCAACTGAGAATCTGTGGTCAGACTTGAAGATTGCTGTTCACAAGCGAAAACCATCCAGTATGAAGGAGCTGGAGCAGATTTGCCTTGAGGAATGGGCAAAAACCCCAGTAGCAAGATGTGGCAGTCTCATAGAGACTCATCCAAAGCGACTTGCAGCTGTAATTGCCGCAAAAGGTGGCTCCACAAAGTACTGACTTTAGGGGGGTGACCAGTTATGCACGCTGTGTTATTTTGTCCTATTTGTTGTTTGCTTCACAATAAAAAAATATATATATCTTCAAAGTTGTAAGCATGTTCTGTAAATGAAATGGTGCAAACTTCCAAACAATTAAACATTTTAATTCCAGGTTGTGAGGCAACAAAACATGACAAATGCCAAGGGGGGTGAATACTTTTGCAAGGCACTGTACATGCTTACATCTATAAATATAAACTGTGATGTATATATAGGGACAACATATTAATTCTGGTTACTGAGGCGATTTAAAGGTGTGCATCGAAATGTTCCTGGCTGGTAAATAAAAACCTGGTGCTGACAGAGAAGAATATCTATCCAGAAATGGTGTATATATATATATATATATATATATATATGGTGTACCTGACCAACTAATGTATTTATTTGTAATCAGATCATAAGGACTCATCTTTGCCTTTTTACATCAACTAATATAACTACGGTATGTCCCAATGGGAGAAGTGACTGTCAGGTAATTGACCTTGTTTACTATAATTAAGTATTATTTTAGAATGACTGATACACGTATATAGTGAAAGCCAAATTCTTCCATTCCACAATGACATCTTTATTTTCCAGGAGAAAAGCATTAACTTTCTTTAAAATACTTGTTAAAAATATCAAATGCCATATTCCTTTTTTCCTTTCATTGCGTTCATACCATCTACACCAGTTTATCACTGCGCTTGATCAAGTTTTATCATCAACAGCCTGATGGGCTCATTGATATGGGGAGCAAAGGATATCCCATCTGGTGTGATCCCACTGAGAGCCTCTGTTGCACAATTTGCTGAGCGTTAATGATCACTCTTGCTTGCTGAGTATGATCTTGCATAAACATTGACAGTCAGAGTGACTCCAAGCCACTTCAATAAGCACATGGGCATCAGAACTGGAATATGGAGGAGAAAAGGTGGCCTGAAATGGTAAGATACATGTTCTTAAAGATCACTTGGATGGCTGGGTCTAATCTGTAACGGCAGTGTCCTATTTCAGCCTCCTGCTACATTGTTCAGGAATAGTTTCGAGAACATAAATTATGTTTGAAGAACATCTTAATTCCAGGGGATGTGTAGGGCAGACTAATTCAACCCATGCTGGTGTCCTCTTACAGGAAATAAAATCAGTGGTAGATTCTCTGTCAGTTGTCCACTAGAGACACTCACTCATTTTCATAGCTGCTTGTCAATTTAGCATCTCCAATCCACCTGATGTGCAAGCTTTGGTAGGAGGAAACCAGAACCAACCCACACAGAAAACAACCTCCACACAGAAATGACCCGGACTGTCCCATCCGGGTATCAAACTCAGGACCTTCTCTCCGTGAGGCGACAGTGCTACCCACTCCACCACTGAGCAGCACTCCACCTGAGAGGGTTTTTACTGATATCCCTGCTTTGGTGTGCAAGGACTTTCAAAATGAAAACATTTTTGCATCTAAACCTCTGATGAGTCCAAGCTCATGTCCTGGAGTAACCTGTTACATGTAATAGAATTTAACAGTGGCTTCTTTGAAAGCTTTTTAATTGTTTACGCCTTCTAATTCATCCAAACCACAGCGTGAACCCTTCAGAGAGGGGCGAGTTCAAAAGTTCAAAAGAGGGATTTCAAGTCACTTTTAAATTAGAATCTCCAATCTGGTCATGGTCATGATATACATGATAGCCTTACAGTTTGTACTTTTGGACAAATTCCAAGACCATCATAAAGGACAGTTGGCAAGTGACTGGGCCTGGAATGCAAACTTGCAGAAAGAACCCTGTCACTCATATAGAGGTGAGGCTGAGGTGGTGGAAAGGAATGGAAGATTATCTGCCCTTTTCTGACAGGTGACAGGTCGCAGCAACACTGAGGATGATCCGCTGATGCGATGGCGATGCATAAGTCAATCATGTGATTACGACAGGATATCATTCGCGTGCTCCAGCATGTGATGGCTTTGTCTTGCATGTCATTGCCTTAAGAATGATGCAAGTTAGAAGCATGTGCGTAAAACATTTTTTGAAATCCCGTTTTATAATGGCTTGATGCAATTCTGCTGTCGCTTCAGGTGGAATCCATTAGAGAGGTCATATGTCATTTACAGTCTAGATAGACAATTAGATAGCATTTTGCAAAATAATTAACAAGCCTCGCAATTTATGCATTGCTTTTACAGTTTTTTTTAATCATATTTAAATTTGCATTTAGGTACATTTCAGTTGTCATAACCTTGCACAATAAAACTAAAAGAAACGAATCAAATCCAGTGGCTCTCTAGCAGCACCACCGCAGCTCATTGTGGAGCTTAAATTCTGATAACCTTTTTTGTTTTTTTGCAGACGATCTTATCCAGAGTGTCTTAGAGTTTATTTGTGTTGCAGAGATTGACTGTATCATTAAGAGTATAGTCCAAGGACACTGATATGACGTGACGTGCTTCCCTGTCATGCTAGACACACCATACATTGATCAGCCATGATATTCAAATAATTACATATTGATGATATCATTACAGGCGGATCTGAAGGGGATATGTTAGACAGCAAGTAAAAAGTTTTCGATTCTGGTGGATTGGAAGCAGGAATTATGGTCAAGCCTAAAGTTGTGAACGATTCTGGGAAGGGCCCAATTGTGGAGGCTAGCAGGTCGTGCAGGCTGTTCCTGGTAGTCAGTGGGAAGTACTTACAAGAAGTGATTCAAGGAAGGTCGACTGGAACACGAAGTGCATAAGATTTTATAGCTGGGGATGAGATGCTGGCGGTGGATGTGTGATGCTCGAGACAATGTTCTGCTAGGAAACCTTGGGGTCCTGACATTTATCAGGATGTTACTTTGGTAATAACAAACTGCCTAAACATGCCTCTGGTGTCCTAGTGGTCTTGGAAGACAAATGAAATGCTGTGACTCTGAGGGTCACTTGGCATTACGAATAAACTGTCGCAGTAGCTAGTTTTAAGAAGCTTTGGGACCGACACTTGATAGATGCACTTTAAATCCTGGACCAGCAGCATTTTTGTGTTTGTCCAGTCAGTCAGTCAGTCATTTTCTGGGGCGCTTGTCCTAATTAGGGTCGAGGGGGGGAGCTGGAGTCCATCCCAGCTCACACAGGGCGAAGGACGGGGAAACACCCTGGACAGGTCGCCAGCCCATCGCAGGGAGTGTGTTTGTCCAGTATCTCTTAAATCCAGGGATTACATGAAGACAGAAACAAGAACGAGATAGATGATTGGTTTGAATAAGCTCATTCATTTTTCAGCTTTAAAAGGGCGACAGCCTGATTTGTCAAGATCATCTTTGGCAGCCACCTATGGATCACTTTTTTATTGTTAGATTGAGTATTTATTTTTTCATTTATGTAAAAAATGATACTTTATTACTGATGTAATACTAGTAATTTATTTAAAATGTAAAAATGCATAAAGGTTTATATGTATGTTTTATGACTAGGCAGCAACAGTAGAATAATACATGTAAATATTAGATCATGAAAGAGTGATAGCACACTGGCTGCATTGCTTTAGTGTCTCACATTAAGAGAATGCAGCCCTCATGAATCAGGTGACTCAACATGTCAAACTGGCAGGGCGATTTTTTTCATGACAAGCAGACTAGACTTTCAGACACTCTTCATATTAGGCCTGGTATTTCAGTGGCACATAGTCATAAATGTAGTCATGGCTGGGGTTATTAGGAAGACTGTTGCTATAGGGATGTCCCCAGGGCACCATCACGCCCAGGCCCTGGGGATCTGGCAGGACTCTGGTAAGACATGTATTCATTTTTTAAAATCAGATTTCATACTAACTCCTACTGTTAGAGTAAAACAGACCTTTTCGGGCTTCACCCACAGATTTCCCCCTTTTATTTCCTTCCTTCCTTCTTTATTAATTAAGCATGAATTCATTCTTTTTTCGTACTTGCTATATTTGTAAAGTACATTGACTTCTGCTTATGTTAATCCATGCGCTATTTTAACCACTTGTCCTGGCTAGGGGGGGGGGGGGGTTGGAGTCTATTCACCACTCATGGGGTTAAAGCCAGAGAAAAAGCCTGGACAGGTCGTCAGCCCATCATGAGTTAGACACACTCTCACCTAGTCACACCTGTGGGGCAATTTAGTATCTCCAGTCCACCTGACATGCAGAGAAGAACATGCAAATTCCACACAGGAAGGACACGGGATGGGAATTGCAGCCAAAACCTTCTCACAGCACTAATCACTGCCCCACCAAGGCGCCCTGTTTATGATAATGTACTGCAGAAGTAATAAATGACCTTTCTTTGCTTGATTTTGTGGCAGGACTTTATAGAATTTGGCAAACAAATCTAAATACATATATATATATATATAGTTGATGAAGATAAGAGTGAAATTGACACAAAGAGGCAGAATGTTTTAAACATTCTTGGCAATCTGGCCCTACAGTTTAACATTTGCTCACATTTGAATCGCATTGACATTTTTGTAGGGGCAGCGGTGGCCTAGTGGTTTGGGCGTTGCCCATGCGATCAGAGGACTGGGGGTTCAAACCCCTTCCCAATAGGTTGCCCTGAAGTACCCTTGAGCAAGGTGCCGTCCCCGTCACGCTCCTCCCCTGCGATGGGCTGGTGACCTGTCCAGGGTGTGTCCTTCACCCTGTGTGAGCTGGGAATGGACTCCAGCACTCCCCGTGACCCTGCTTGGAACAAGCTGCAGGAAATGACTGACTTGACATTTTTGTGAAGATCGCTTTTTATTCTTCTAAGAACCTATAAGACCATTTGTGAACATGGAAGATGCTGAGAAGTCGACTCATTTTGTTTTCTTACGCCTGGACCATCATGCATTTTTCATGTTTTACCTAAAATAACAACAGACAGATTGCAACTTGTTCAGAATGCAGCAGAGAGAGGACTGACATGCACAAGATGAGCTCTACCTTCTACCTAGTCTACCTACAAGAGCTCTACCTATTCATTGACTTTTTTTTTTCGTGTAGAAGGCAAAATTAAAGAAGCAAACTTAGATTTTTTTTTTTTTTTTTTTGGTGCTACAACCTCAGCAAATACAATACCAAGATTAAAAAATCGCTACATGGATTCCTTGCCACCAGTAATGCTTTAACTGGTGTGCATTAATAAGATGTCTATTTATTTGGCCATTTAGAGACAAAACATCTGAAAAAAAGTAAAGACAGATTAAAAGCAACTTATTTGGCTCGCAACACTGCACCTACTTTCCATCCTGGTCATTGGTCCCACAAGAGTTTATGCTCTTAAGGTCTCCCTAATATTTAATCCCATCCATGCACACTTTTTAAACATTTAAAAAATTTATGTAGTAACTTCTAAACTTCAAAGTGAGAGATGCATTTCAATTAAAAAGCAGATATCTCTATGGAAACGTTGGGTTGATGATTTTTGTTCTGACGGATCTTGGTGAGCAATTGTTTTTTATAGTGATTGGAATTAAACTGAGAAAATCCTGTTCTGGGATCTTTTTTTGCATTCTGTAATGCTGGACTACTTTAGATTTTTTGTTAAAAAATCTTTGTGTGCTATTCATTTCTAATTTGAAACAAACAAAAAAACTCAAAAAATCAGGCTGAACTATAAGAAGCCACTAATATGAAGTGGGTTAGACAACGAGCACCCTGTCTTCATCTTCAGAGTTAATCATTAGCACTGCAGGGTGAGATTCATCCTTTGGAAGGAACACTCAGGATTGAACATATTGCATGAGCCTATTTCTTCATCTGTGTGAACTAAATACTTCATCCAGTGTTCTGCTCAGAAAAATCTTGCTGTATAATATAAATCTGGGATGGCAGTTAGTGTCTCAGGCAGTACGATGGTTGCTCTTCCTTGTAACTGAACTCCCTGTTTGTCCGCATTCTGGACATACGTTCTGTTAAACACAACACACAGTGAGACACAAGAAAATGCTCCCTCTGCATTTTACCCACACACGTGCAGCAGGGGGCAGCTATTTAAAGGGCTTGGGGAGCAGTGATGGGGACGATACCTTGCTCAAGGGTACCTCAAGGTAACATACTGGTCTGGGATTTGAACCCACCACTTCCAGATCCTGCAGCCTAGTCCCTACACACTCCATGCTCCATGGGCATGCCAGCGAAGGGACTGCAGCGGTGAAACTTTGTGCAAAAGGAGATGCCAGGTATGAGTGTTTACAATTTCAGTCCAAAACTAGACTGATATTAATATTTTAAAGTGAAATCAGATGCTTCTGAAAGTGAAAATTCTTGTCATTGTGAGGAAACAGCACAGCGATCCACAACAAAATTGGACTTCTGCATTTAACCCATGCAGCAGGGGGCAGCTATGAAAGTGGCCACGGTGCAGTGACAGTACCTTGCTCAAGAGTACTGTAGGGTACCTCAGGGCAACCTACTGGTAAGGGGTTTGAACCCACAATCTTCCCATCCTGTGGCCGACTCGCTAACCACTAGGCCACCGCTGCTTTTGTATTTAGTTTTTTTCACCACCCAGATAATTAGTCAAACCCTTCTCACAGCTTTAGCTACTTTATAACTTGATTGCAAAGCAAACTGCATGTACAGCTTCCATTCTGCACACCACAGCAAAAAAATATGAAAGTGCTGCTGCTGAAAGCACAAACATCATTAATAAACGCTGATCAAGCTATGATCATGTACACTGCATCTTTAATTCTGTCGAGATTTAGGTGAGTTCATTCCTAACCATTTTTTTCATATCCCTCGATACTTTCCCTTTCTTCTTATTTATTTGTAAATATATTTATTTTTTTGTAGCAGTGCTTCATCTCCTCTTTTGTCCCCTTGAGCAATTTCAGAGCACGCTGCATGCATTGCATGCAAGATGCTTGATAGGGTGTATTCATGGACACAGAGAGACCAGGCTTGAATTTAATGTCAGGATTAAGACTAAAATGCAGATTGTATGTTTATTGTATCTGGGGCTGCTTTCTAGCAACCACTTGCCCTACATATCCAAAAGTGACTTTAGCTCATTTAAGGTGGACCCAATCCTGATACAGGCTTACTGTTACACACACACCCAGCCAGACATGAATCTGAGGTCAACATGCCCAGTGCCGAGTAGGCTGTGGAGCACTGGACCCGCGATGGATCTTCATCTGGTACCAGTGGAGCTGCTGTTTGTGATCCAGAATGAACAATCCAACGCAGCTACCTGACCTCTCTAATGCTCTTGAAGGCTGAATCAAATCCTGACCACATTTTTTCCCAACCTTTTTTTCAAAAATGTTTGCACTGCTGCAAAGTGAAATATATTTCATTATTTTTTTATATTTCATACTTTAAGTTTCTGCGAAGGTGAAGATGAAGGTTTGGGTTTCTCATACATTTATCTGCGCCACTCCTTCCAAAGCCTTTCCATATATATATTTTTTTATTTACTCATAAGATATTCTTATTTTTTTTTCATTCCTATATGTGTTTATAAGTAACTTTTTAAGTAATTAGTAATTTTTTATTGTAAAACACAGCAAAGCTCACAGTGAATTGCATCTTCTGCATTTAACACACACACATGCAGCAGGGGGCAGCCATATCCAGGGCCCGGGCAGCAATAATGGGGACTGTACCTCACTCAAGGGTACCTCAGAGCAACCTACTGGTCCGGAACGTGAATTCTTGACCTCCTGATCCTTGGGCCTAGTCCCCAAACACTAGGCAACCGCTACACTGCCACGTCAGTTTACTGGTCCTTCTCATCCAATACATTTTATTGTACTGCTAATCTACATATGCCAATAAACAGCACTGAACTGAAGCTGGAGGGCAAATTCCACTTGTCACTTAGATTTATCCACTGAAGGGAGTGCCCCCTAGTGGCTATTAGGTAAACAACAAGCCTCAGGTCACTAGAGGTCAAACAGCAGCCTTATATTAGCTGTCAAAGCTCCTGTAAAAGCTCTACCGCATATCTAAGACTCCACATATTCACAGACCTACTCGACGAGACTGGTGGAGCGAGTACAGATATGAGAACGGTAGGTCGATGCGAATGTGTGAGGTTTGCACATTATCCTACGTTCTCCATTCCATTTCAGGACCGCTAGTCATGTAGTAGGCAAAGTTTGAGACATAAGTTGACATCCTGCACATATCTTCATTAAAATGACAATGAGCACATGATGAGTGTGAAATAAAAAATAGATTTCAGTAAGTAATCACTTCAAATCAGCCTTTTACATTTGCATAGTTCTTCAAAATGCATGCATTTGTATTGTTATTGCAACAGTCATTGTTCCATCAGGCCACAGGAACATGGGATAAATCAAATTTCAAGACATTTGGCATAAATATGAGATACAGTCATAGCTAGGGGTACGAGAGTTAAAGCCATAGCCAGAGTTTTAATCAGCGACTATATTTCTCACCATGTCATGGCCTACTTTTGTGTCAAATGTATCGTATACACCTGTCTGAAATGTAATTAATGCCCTGTTTTTCTAATAGACAAGTCTGGTGTGTTTAGCTGGTTCTTCATGTGATTACAAGGAAGATGTAAAGTATGCCTGGGCAAGCGCCAACATGCATCCTTCTCTAAAGCCTAACTAGAGAAACATACTAGCTGGACTTTTTCATCGTTCCTGTTAGTTAAACAGCCCCTGTGAAGGTCAGTTACTAACAGAGCTCGGACTTCCTGAAGGCCCAGGAAAACATTTTTGCTCATGAAATTGCTCTCACCCTCTAAAAAACATGAAAACCACTGGTTGATTCTGCTCACACTTCCTTATGATCATGGGAAGACTGATGCGTTAGGCCTTTAGGCCAGATTCTGAAAGAGTTGAACCCTTTTCCAACCACATAATTACAAATTTAAAAAAAGTTTCACTAAAATTCCTGCACAAATGCCGCACCCATGATAAGCCAACATGGTAGCACCTTCCTGAAATGAAATAGGCCTGTGCACTCACATCTTATCATGTCTATATCTGCCAACATTTGAAAAAATCTAAATGTTTGGCGTGATGCAGTTATTTTAATGACTGAAGAAATTCCAAATTGCTCAAAAACATCGCAGTGTTTTGTATGTGTTCCTGTATTAGAGAGGAAATTTCAGAATATCAAGCATGCGTTTGTTTCAATGTGGTTTCAGACTTGGATTAAACCTGCACTTTTGTGTATTTAAAGCCCTGAGTTACAGTCCGATCAGTTTCAACTGCTGAATCACTGTGAGTGAAGACCTCAGGCCTTGTGAAATAGACCGGCATGGCATTTGACACAGCTTATCTTGCACGTCATACGCTGTACTGCACTGTTTGGGTGATTAAAACGGGCAGAAAAGGACAGTATGGGTGGTTAGGGCGACTAGATATGATGAACTCAAATGGCCTTGTAAACTTGGGTTATAAACTAGATTCCACCACAGATTCTTCACACCAAATTTATTTACAGAAACACAAAAACACAATGAACTGTCATCATAAATTAAGAATTCAAGCCAAGGCTCACAATAAATACCTTACAAAAGTAAAAGTATCCATTATGTTCAGATAGCAAAATATATAACACAAGTTCTCCCCTATGAAAAGCTCTGTTCATATAGATACTATATTTTGGGAAGGCATGGTCCAATCGCGTTTTTAGCTTGTCAAAAAACATAGCCGTCATGGGGAGTGAGTGTTATTAGCAAAGGGACTGTAGCTCTGCCCTGATTTTTTGGAATGATGGACGATGTCTGGGGTCATACTGCCAACAGCGGCCCATGAGGGCATAGATCTCATCCGGACAGCCGGAAGGAGCTGGCATGCGGTACCCTAGAGACAGTAATAAGACATAAAACCTAGAATATTGGCAATGAGTCGCTTAACAGTCAATTTTATGATTAAATATAATAAAGTAGCAAGTTCATATTTTTACACCCACAAAACAATACAGCATAAAAACACACACACACAAAATATACAGCTTAGCTTTCCAAAAACCAATCAAATTCTCTTTGTTAAGGTGATGCTTAAGCTTAATTCATTCTGAAACCATCAATCATAATCAACTATCACACTATTATACAGTACTGTGCGTAGGTTTTAGGCAGGCGTGGAAAAAATGCTTCATTCACTGCATTTTGTTGATTGATGAAAATAAATGATGAACACTTCCGTTTCTGAAAGCGTTCTTTGTTTACAGCATTTTTTCCACACCTGCCTAAAACTTTTGCACAGTACTGTACATAACACTATCAACTATTATAGTAAATAAATAAGTCATGTACAATGTCTGTCCGTTTGATTAATTTGATATGAAGTTGGTGTGTATGTTTCATAGCGCTCTGAATGTTAGAATAAATCAGGCTGTTAAAATAATGCTCCCAGTTTTGGGTGAAAATTCTAAGGAATAATAAATTCTAGTAAATGCGTCTTACCTCTTTCGACCTCATCCCTGGTCTGCTGGTTGTTCATGCTGGTGTAAGGCGTGATCCCTCCTGAGAAGGTCTCCCACAGCAACACACCAAAGCTCCACACATCGCTCTCACTGGTGTATCGCCCTGAAACACAGCCAGGGGGCATCATCGAGTCACTCACAGTCATGTTGGCAAACGTCTAAACCTCTAGCTCTAAATGTGGCAACAAATATGGTTAGTCGTGTTGCAGATAAACTTCAGGTCAAAACCAGACTCCCATCAGATCACTATTATGACTAACAAGGCCCAAATATCACAGTGGGCTGAGCACCTGCCAACAAAGAGCTCAGGGCCTAAAATAGGTCTGACAGTAGCACTACTACAGCAAACTGCAGAAAACCTCCATCATTATACATGTTCCTGTAGTCCAGGACAAACATTGTCAAACTATTGCTTAACACATCTGATGAATCACAGCTGGTTTGGCTGTACCGTAGTTGAGGGCCTCTGGGGCCGTCCATTTGACTGGAATCTGCTTCATGCCGCCGGTGGCCGAGTATACCCCGTCCTGTTCCTGACGGGACATGCCAAAATCGCTTATTTTCACCACACTGTTCTCTCCAACCAGACAATTCCTGGCAGCCAGATCCCTGAGAAAGAGAGAGAAAGCGAGAGAAAGAGATATTTTGGCTCTCTTAACGGTGAAGGTTCTAGGGTGGATCTCTCTGGTTCAAGCTCTGTGTGACTCATTCTAAGTGAAGAAGTTTAGCGTCATCCCAGCTGAGCTCATTATCCAGTCGATCCCAGCCTGGCTCTGCCATCAGCCAACTGTCCTGCTCTCCTCAGGGACCAAACCAGCAGCTGGAGCTGACAAACACTTCCACTTTTATGATTACTCACTGGTTAGGCCATTATCCAGACACTACTCTTTCTGCTTTGTGAAGACTCCTCCAGGATATATATCAATTATGTGATCGTTCTTCTACCTAAACGGCCCTTCTCACCGATGAATGCATTTCTTGCTCTCCAGATACTCCATGCCGGATGCCACATTCTCTGCCATCCTGATCAGCATCTTTGGCTTCAGGTTGTGACCCTCTGTCCGGAGGAAGGAGAGGAAGTCCCCTCCTGCAGCACAGATTCAAACAAAACCACTCATCCGAGGCCCCTTTTGAGAGCATGAACGTGCAGAGCAATGTCTGAGATGGGTCATTACCTTGTACAAGCTCCATGATGATGTAAATGGGCTGCTTCTGTGTACACACACCAATAAGCTTTACTATGTTGGGATGGTCATACTGCTTTAGTATCCTTGGACAGAGAGAGATTCAGATTCAGGAATAAAGTCTAAAATCTGAGGAAAGCAGGTTTGTGTAAAAGGAATATTACCATTGTGTTTGACAGTGGTAGACCTATTAGTAGATAATTAGATATAATTACCTAATAGATATGGGTACCTTTATATATATATATATATATATATATACATACATACATACACACACATATACACACACACACACACAGACACAAACGTGCAGAAGTCTTGAGCACCCCTCGTTTTTTTCTGTTTTGCAGGAAATCACCTTGTTGGTGCAAAATACGAACTGATATCAAGCTGCCTTATCCTTGGCATGTTGTGTGAATTAAATGATCAAAATGTTTTACAGCCTGCAAAGTGCCTAAAGATACAAGGTTCTAGATAAAGAGGTTCCAGGCACTCAGTGTTCAGCATCTGTAGCAAACTAATCCCCTGATCATCTGGAATCATCTGCACCTGTTTCTTCACTGCTTCATGTCTTAACTTAGACGTTTTGTTCTGCTTAGAGGTTCAGACGTAGATCACTGTGTGGATTAACCAACACAAAACTATCAAACTGTCCTTCATTTACAGCATTTAGCAGATGCTCTTATCCAGAGCGACTTCCATGTCCTAATTACAGGGACAGTCTCCCTGGAGCAACTCAGGGTTCAGGGTCTTGCTCAAGGACCCAGTGGTGGTAGTGCTAGAGATGGGATTCAAACCTGGGACCTCTTGAGCCATAGGCAAGTATCCTACCACTAGACCACCACCACCCTCCAGGAAGATCTGGAGAACTGCTCAGGTACAGAGACTGTACTGAAAATGAGAGACAACAACACTGTCCTTCAGGAAGATCTGGAGAACTGTTCCTCAACAAGACATTAAAATACAACAAAGTCTCTTTGGGAGCAAAATATGAAGAAACAAGGGGCGGCTCAAGCTTTTAGAACAGTGTAGTGGCATGTTAAAGCTCCTACATCAAGAAGGTGTAGGAGATATTACATGTCAGTATTCCCACATTGTAGATTCTGCAAATGTTGCAACTAAACCTGTTGTTATATTTTATATATATATATATATATATATATATACACACACACACACACACAGCTTCCCTTTAAACTGTTTGAACAAATAGCAATAAATAAATAGACAGAAAAGTATGTAATATATAAATATGTGTGAGATCTTTATAAGTAGTAAAAAAAAAAAAATGATTTGGGCATACCTAGCTTCCATGAGAAATTTATTTTTCTGTTCTGGTGGCAGATTCTCTCGGCAGGCCTTCACTGCCACTGGTGTGTTGTCTGAGCGTAGGCGGCCACTGAACACCTCACCAAAATTCCCCTTAAATAAAACAGGAATACACTCTTACTGTTGATGCCCACCTGTCACCATAAGCAGTTTTGGGAGACTTTGGAATGACCTTTATACTACACTTAAGCATTCAGTCTTAAGCATTTCTTAAATGTTTACAGGACAGGGACAACTTTTACTGGCAATGCACAATCATAGTACTCTGAATATAAATGTGTTTTGCACATAAAAACCAAGTCACTAACAAATAATCCATAAAACTGCATACTTTATGGCACTCTCAGTCCATTTAATAGACTACCTATTTAATGAGCCTATTATAGAGCCACTGAAGAGGGCACTGTGTGTCTGTGAGCTTACCCGACCAATGCTTTGGCCAAGAAGAACGTCATCATGTTCGAGAACCCACTTGTCCTTGAAAGAAAAACATCGGTGCGACAGAATGAGTTCAACACAAATTAAGCTAATGCTTTTCTCAGACAGCAATTTTTGCTTTTCTGCTCAAACATAATCAATGCTAATGAATTTCTAAATGCTGCCCATGTGTACAACTGTTCACTCACACCTCTCAAGGAGGAAGAAATGCCTCCGTTTAATCAATCTGTGGTTTTTAGTCAGAAAAGGATTCCAGGCTCTCACCAACCAAGGTCTCACAAAAATCTCTTTTAGATCACACTATTTCCTTTCCTCTTTGCTCTCCTTACTCTTTATTTACTTCACACCTTCTGGTGTGTGTGGTGTGTGTATGCATCGAGTGCATTTATAGCTCAGTTCATTGCAAGAGTAGGCACTTGGTTAGATCTTTAACGATTGTGGTCATAAACCACATAGGAAAGTGTATTTGAAATTACTTAGCAATTCAACCAGCAGGCCGGGTGGCAATTATTGATGTAACGCTTTTATTTTTTGTCTTCTTGCCACAGTGAGCACACAGGCCAATGAAATGCTTCCCCTACATTTAACTCGTTCACCAACTGAACCAGTGGGCGCTCATAAATGTAGCGCTCAGGGAGTAGTGTTTTGTGCGCAAAGGTACCTCAGGGTAACCAATTGATCCACTTCCGATCATGGGGTCAACGGTCTGAACACTAGGCCATAAGTGACCCTCCATTAAACTAACCCACCACGAAGAGGCTGCACTCTGCAGCTCTTACAGCTTGTTACATACATGCTTCAAGGCATTTTTTGAAAGAGCCATCAAGAGGGAGAGCAAATAAAAGTGCAATTTATGTGCCATGTCTCAGAAGACATGAATGATGGGGAAAAAAGCAGCTTCATGGTGCATAGAACATTCAGATATTGAAAGCATAGACTGATGTTCAAAAGACACAAAGGGATATTCAAGGCACTCTTTATTCAATTATAAAAAAAGCCTACGTTCCTCTCTACACTGCGGTCCTCTCACTTCAGATGTAGTTGATCAGCCGAGGCATGTCGGGAATGTGAAGTTTGCTTCTCTCGCACTGAAGCCGTGTGTAAAAAAAATGACAAAAGCATTTCCTGTCCTACGATATTTATTTAGAACTAAATAAAAGGCATCATTTCTTTTCCCACTAGGTCGTCCGTTCTCTCTTCTTTATTCTTGCGACTTGAGAACTTCTCCTTGTTACAAAAGTAAATATAGAATAAAATGGGGCAGCGGTGGCCTAGTGCTTAGAAAGTTGGCCCCAGGATCAGAAGGTCATGGGTTCAAATCCCAGACCAGTAGGTTGCTCAAGGGTTGTACCCTTGAGCAAGGTACCATCCACTTCACTGCTCCCCAGGCACTTTCAATAGCTCCCCCCTGCTGTACGTGTGTGTGTGTGTGTGGGTAAAATGCAGAGGTGTAATTTTGTTCCACAACCAGATTAAGGCTTTTTTAATTTAGAGTGCCATAGAAATGTATATATGGGTAGCGGTGGCCTAGTGGTTAGGGAGTTGGCCCCCAGATCAGAAGATTGTGGGTTCGATCCCCTCCCCAGTGGGTTGCCCTGAGGTACCCTTGAGCAAGGTACCGTCCCTATCACTGCTCCCCGGGCGCTTTCAATAGCTGCCCACTGCTGCACGTGTGTGTATGGGTGAAATGCAGAGGTCAAATTTCTCATTCGTGGGAATATGAATAAAGGATTATTATTATAGAGAGATAGATAGATTATTATTTCAACAGAGCTTCAGCTTGCAGTGAAAGGCTACCTTCAGTACTGGCCGTTTCAGCACGATGTCCGTCCTTTTAGTGACATTTTTATGCGAGTTGAGGAGGTAATTCATGAGAAGCGGTACAGTATGGAAACCTTCACCATCCAGACGATACATACCCTAAATGTGGGTGCACACACAAATGCATGGAAATGACACACACAGTGGTTTTCACACAAAACAAGTTGCGAACACTTTAAGACATTCAGTTTTCCACAGGAAATAACTCTTCAAAAAGAGGTGGGTATGTGCATCACGCCACATATTCTTTAAACCATAAAGTTCTTTCAGTTATGCCGCAGATTGTTCCATATGGTGACCACGATGATGGCTGATTTATATAAAAGCCACAATTATACTCAATGCTAGTTTTGGTTTGCAGATTAATGCATAAAACGTCTTCTAAACAGAATTGTAGCTGATTCTATTAGAACTGTGAAAGCTGTATCACATAGTCATCCATCCATCGAGAGAGTCTTCTAATCTAAAAGTGGTGATCAGTTTTTAAGGCAATTCATGGAAGGTACTATTTTTTAAACTGAAAATATTTGACTACCTAAATGTAAAGATTTGTGCATTAAATAAACATGGCCTAAACATACAGAAAGTAAACTGTAACGATAAAATTCAAATATATTTTAGGTGGAGAAGAAAGTAATAAAGTTTGAACTCAAAGATCTGTGTAATTACTAGAACAATTCACATATTGTGTTGCTATGGGAACCTGTTCTCTTTTAACATTAAAAAAATCAATGCTTCACTCTCTTTATCGTGGCATTTTTCATTTTATATCCTCCTGCTGTTCCCAACAGGATGATGCGAATTCATGTGACAGGTAAAGCCAAACTTTGAAATAGTTTGAGATACTGATGTCTGTCTCATCAGTGCCGCACCTCTGTGTTCTGAATGAGGAAGTGACGACATTGGCCTTCCCAGTGAACGGACAGCACGTACTCCTGCTTGCCCTGGCTTTGCCTGACCAGAAAATCTCCATCGTTCTTCAACAGCTCCTGGACCTCCACGCGTGGGATGGCCCCATGGTACCAGCCCTGCTGACTCAGAGGTTTCTCTACTTCTGGCACTTGTACTAGTGCAGGGGGCACCTGGTAAACATCGTAAAACACACTACTCTACAGACCAGGACACACACGTATCACATCAGAACACTTTCTACAGCAGTTTTCAATATGCAGCATAATCAAGATCATAATCAGGAAATCTTTAGAGAAGCAACAAATATATATTTCAATATATATACCTACTATTATATACTTTTTTAGGCTAAATGAGAAAACAAACAAAGAAAAAGTTAAACAGGTCTGCAACAGTGTCAAGACATTTACTGATATGTAGAAAATGATAATAATCAATATATAAATCAACATATCAATCATTATATAAACCATCCATCCGTTCTGGAGCCTACCCCAGTGCTCACAAGGTGAAAAACAACACAGATAGTTTGCCAGCCTTTCACAGGGCAATATCTTATCCATTGAAAAGAAGCAAATTGAGAAAAAAGTTAAAGAAAAAGTGATGGTATCTTTCTTTTTTTTTTTTCCTGCGCTGATCAGCTCAGTTCAAACAACTATGTGGCAGAAAACAAACAGTGAAAAGGTTGGCCATGTGGAACTTTCAGTACAGTCTGTTAGGAACTTTAGACAATATGATCGCTTTAGTGATCAAAATATCAAGATATCAAGTATCAAAGTATCAAGTTACAGGTGAAGCAGAGGTGACATGGCAGAAAAACAAAATATAAAACTAATGGAATTCATGCACTGGTGAAACAACTGTTCTCTGGTGTTGAAAAGATCTGAATTTGTGGCAAAAACTGTTCCTTACACACAGCAATAACTTCAGTAAGTTTATTTACATTAAACGCATATTTTACTGGTAGATTTGAGAAGTTTTGGTTGTGATTTTTGTGTTTCCCTGCACTAACACACCCACTTTAGAGGCTAATAAAATAATAGCTGGTTCTGAAAAGCAGACATTCAACTTGATTTAAAACGAAAAGGAAATCCAAAGAAAGAGAAGTTCCCCTCACCATGTACTTTGGTTTGAACAGGCTGCTGAGGTGGTTGATGATCCCCTCCATGGAGTGCAGTCTGAAGTTCTCTCGCTCCTGAGTCAGACAATCAGACAAACAATCAGAGCAAACGCTAAAATTCACCTCTGGTGGGACGCTCCAGAAGCATAATGAGCTCTTTAAAAATATATATAATCATTAAGTTTGTCCTGATTGTTATACAAGTAGATTCAGTCAAGCTAGGATCCCAGTTGGTGAGGCCTTTTGAAGCTGGACTGAAGCCCTAATGCAACAGATCGGCATAATTAGAAGGATTTACAGTTTTAAGAGAAAAACACTTTCTGGATGTTCTACATACGTCACTTGACTGTACAAGACAAGTCCAGTTTTCTATCTATGGACAGAAATAAAAATCAGAGTCTCCTATGCTCTCTCAATCTCTCCAGTCTTTCTCAAGCTCTTCGATGATTCGAACGAACGAACCGTTGCAAAACGAATCATTGCAAAATTTCAAGGTCAAATATACCGTGTGTTAAAAATATTAATGTATCATCCATCCATCCATTTTCTGCCGCTTGTCCCAAACGGGGTCGCGTTGGAGTGCTTGAGTCCAACCCAGCGCACACAGGGCGAGGACGGGGGACACACACCCTGGACAGGTCGCCAGCCCATCACAGGGAGGAGCGAGACGGGGACGGCACCTTGCTCAAGGTTACCTCAGGGAAGGTTCAAACCCCCGATCCTCCGATCACGTGGCCAACGCCCAAACCACTAGGCCACCGCTGCCCCTATTAATGTATCACTCTTCCAGTAAAGCATTAGTTGTTTGTAGCAAGCTTTACATTTGAATTTAGTGCAGAACAGTAAAAAATATTGCTGTGCATCAGTGTTGTCCTACTGCTAACATAGCACTGGAATACCATAGTGGAGCACGGCACGAGACGGCAACTCTGTGAAACCTGCACAAGCTGTCCAGGCCTTGAGCAGAGCAGGTTCCACCACAATATCACCCTCACTGTGTAAACAATTATCCCCATTTGTGCACACATCCTGGGGCGGGACCAGTCTCCTGAAAGCAAACACATATACCTGGAAAAAGACGGAGCGAACCTGGCCTGCTTGATTTGGTTTTCCGCTCTATAACCATGTGCCCAAAGTGTTTGGAGGCCATTATAATAGGCCATCAACTCTAACACTTGTTTCTCTGGAAAAAGGTACATAAGGTACTCTGGTATGAATAATGGGTGTGGAACACAACACAATAGCAAGCTGTAAAGGGAGCCAACGTCACTTTCCTGGAGGCGACACAGTAAACAACGGCTTAAGCAACTCTCTTGTCCATGAAAGATTCAGGGTTTCTAGAAGGCAGCATCAATAAATCCACAGGCTCCCTTAAATTTATGTGGGATTTTTTTTTCTTTTATAGTGCAGTCGAACCAAAACACAGCACAGACATAACCAGGTTAGAAATGATGTGCAGTATAAATACACATGAAGGAAACAGCATTATTTTAGGCCCGTTTGTGAGACAGTCTGGTTTTAAATCATCCAATAAAGGCAAAGAGAGCATCATGTTTAGCTGGATTTAGTGCAGTGTGGCAAATGTTGATGAAACTTCATCTTTTTATGCCCCTACTGGTTCCTTTTAATCCATTTAAGGTGATCAGATTTTCAAAAATATATGTTAACTTTTCATATTGACACATAATACGCATCCAGTAAGATAATGTTCTAACTCAAAGGCATTTCTTTTTGGAATATAAATACCGTTTGAGAATTTCAGCCTCAAACGCCATCTGTGTGGTTGAGCAATCCATGGACCAACGTAGCACAAAGACTGTGCTGTGAGTAGTAACAGAGAAAGTGTCTTTCACTCTTTCTGGATGATTTGAGAATGAACACATAAGCTACCGGAAAGGGATGAGTGCTACGGCTTGCTGATGCCAGGAAGTTCTGGAGTGGGTGGTGAAGATGACAGTTTTAACAATCTCTGAGTCAACAGGATTACATAATGCTGAGATTATATCAGACATGAGGAAAACAGTCATTACATCATGGATTCCTTGCGGCAAAAGATTGCCACGGCTCTAACATGCCTAAAGGAAAGTGAAAGTGACTATTTTTGTCACCGTGAAACACGGCACAGCACACAATGAACCACCAAAGAAATTCAGCCTCTGCTTTTCACCCACACACAAGTGCAGCAGGGGGCAGCTATTGAAAGTGCCCAGGGAGCAGTGATGGGGACAGCACTTTGCTCAAGGGTACCACAGAGCAGCCTAGTGCTTTGAGATTCAAACTCACAACCTTCTGGTCCTGAGGCCAACTCCCTAAACACTAGGCCACTGCGAATTACTGACTATGGGCAAAATGCAGACTTGGGCACATTTCTGAGGAACAGTTTCAACTTCCAGCTTAATCAAAACACAACATTCAGGGTATCTGGGAACAGTTGGAACATGTCATGCACTAGGGTTCTCAGTTTCGCTCCTGGAAGGACCTGATTTTCCCGTTAGAAACAACTGATCTAACATTGCTGGACACCAGGTCTCCAGGACCGGAACTGGAGTACTCTGCCATAAACCAATGTTTAATGGGGATCATTTCCATGTAGCTGTTACTCACATTAGAGTTGCTGGAGGTGTTTGAGATTTGGTCATCGTCCAAGCCAACCGGTGGAGCCTCTTGGCTGCCCAGGCTCTGCAGCTTGTCGGCCAGAAGCCTCCGCTGGGCCTCAAGCCGGGCCCGCGCCACCATGGACACCACCACCTGTTGCCGGCTGTCCTCCAAGGCATTACGCTTGCTGAACTGGTACACTCTGGTTCAGCCGGACACACAGATGGAACATTGAACAATTCATCAGTTTTACTCACACATGGACAATTTATTTATTTTTGCTATTGATGGTCATATGCAAGTTTAAACAGCCTGGGTCAAATGATGCATTTTGTTTATTTCCTAAATGTTATTTTTTGGGGTTTTTTTTTGCTGAAGATGTACCATTTGCACAAGCCAAATCTGAGGTTAGATTTTCTCTATATAATTACTTGTTAAACAGTAACTAGTGCGCACGTAGACTGAGAAGTGCGATTTCTGTATAAGGATGTATAATCAGAAAAAAACCCTAAAAAAATCATCAAAGCAACAAGAACAAACAGTTATATACATATAATTACATTGTAATATTAATGTATTTACAAAAATCTATCATAGAGATATATTGGCTTTAATAGAGCATATTTGAACCAGATTCTCAGTTTACATGAAATGTTTACAGTTTATTATAAAAAGTAAAAAACACATTTTTAATTCAATTTCTAACTTTTAGAAATATTCAAACCAAAATGTCTAAAGTTTTCTAATGCATATGTGCCAAAAGAGGCCTAGAAGGACAAATTTCCATCTTGACATTAAAAATATGATAAACTGTGCATTTCACAGTTGCTTGAAAAATGCAAAGTGCAATAAACTGGACGTGTATGGAAATGTCAAGGGCATCTAGTTATATATTTGTAACCATTATTTTCTGGGACGTTTTCTTCATTCAGTGTCATTATCTGCAAAGTGCATTGAAAAAACATTATAGCAACTCTTGTGTACAGGCCCTATGTGCCTGGTTTTGTTGAAAGCAAGCCGAGTTGAGGAGTGATGCCATTTTTAATGATAAAGTTCAGGGCAGCGCCAGTCACAAAGCGCCTCCATCTGTTTCAGAGCCAGCCATCAATTACTCTCTATATTAACTCCCAATAAATCAGCAGAAACTTCTAACAGTGCTGGACAGGCATAAAAACCATGACAAATTAGCCCAGCACTTAGTCCACCATTTACACAGTGCATCTAATATTCATAAAGGCACTTCTCACCCTTGAAGACTGAACACAAAAAAAGTGAAGGCATAATGCACACTTGAAAAGCAAAACTCTTTTCCAGCCACTGTAAATGCTCTGAGCTGGACAATTTGCTGTTTATTAGAAGGGGCATAATTTGTCTTTCAAAATGATACCTCAAATTTATTCCGAACCCAATATGTATCTGACTTGCAAAGACATGTTGACCGTTTTTTGCTTCTGTTTTCATGCATTGAAGCTTAGGTTGTTAAGATGACTTTAAACAGACTTTTTTATGGGGTTCCTGGCCATGTAGAACAGGGGGTGTCGAACTCCAGTCCTGGAGGGCCAGATTCCAGCACATTTGGGTGATTTCCCTCCTCATACTCACTCACTACCCCCACCACTAAGCGTGAACCAGGTGTGATTAAGGAGGGAAATCACCAAAATGTGCTGGAGTCCGGCCCTCCAGGAAGGGAGTTTGACACCCCTGACGTAGAACAGAAGATGGAAATATTTTAAGCGTTTACTGAAGAAACGGCTTTGAAATCACAAAAGAACGAACAGATAATGGGACTTGGATGAGTGGCTCACCTCTGGCCGCTTGAGTCCTCCTCAGCCTCCAGGTCCAGCTCCAGTTGGTTGACGGCAGCCTGTTGTGCTCCCAGTGTGGCTGCCAGGCTGAGCAGCTCTTCTTCCACCGCCGTGAGCCTGTAGGAGGCAAAGAGGGCAACGTAAGCAGTTGATCCACAACAAGAGTAATACAGAAATTAACAAAAAAAAACAGATTGTAGACCAACAAAATGATGAGGGACAACTGAGAAAAGTAGTTGACCATCTGAGATTTGCCTTCAGTTCTAAATTTGGAAATAATGTGAATGGTGGGCTATTGGTGGGAGTTTTAATAAAAACTGTTTTATATTAGAGGGACAGCTCAGACTGCACGTTTTAGAGACAATGTTAAAGAAGAAAGGTTACATTGGTTTGGACATGTCCAGAGGAGAGACGAGGATAACATCGGGAGGATGATGTTGAAGATGGAGCTGCCAGGAAAGAGGAAGAGAGGAAGATGAAAGAGGTGGTTAATGGACGTGGTGAGAGAGGACATGCAGATGGTCAGTCTGAAGTATGAAGATGCAGACGACAGGAAGAAATGGAGACAGATGATCTGCTGTGGCCACCCCAAAATGGGAGCAGCCGAAAGAAGAAGAAGATGATGAAGAAGGCAGCTTTAATAAAGCATCGCTTTTAAACTATTACTGGCAGTTGAGCGTATATGAACAATTTTGGAAATATTCTGGCTGCACATATATTAATAGCATGTTGAAAATGTGTGGCCATGTGTATCTCCATGCTGAAATGAATCAGATCTCTTAAACACTGGTATTTATACTCTTCACTTGAATGATAATAGAAGGTTCTGGTTTATGAGTCATTAAAAGGAAACCATTATAACGCAGCCACACTATGTATATAGTGTCTAAGAAGTGCAACCACAATATAATAAAAATGATTTAATGATTCTCTAGCATCTACTGCTCAAAAGTAAAGACCGGATACATGAAGTTTGCACCGTTGCTTATAACTTGTATTTCAAGGCACATTTTTGCTAACTGTTGGGCCAGGAGTTCTGAAGTGTTCTGAAGTGCAGCAAACAAACATTCCCAGTAAGCAGCTCTTGTGGTCAGACAGATAGACAGACAAATACAATGCATATAAGAAACAGTAGGCACCGGTGCTGGATCCCTTCCAGAGTCAGCTCATTGAGCTGCAGCTCCTCAGGCTTCAGACGCTCAGTATCTTCCAACAAACTGCAGTCAAACTCCACACAGGCAGGAACTTCCGCTCGAGACCTGATGGCACGAAAATAAGTGGCTGTAGGCTGAACCTCCACAGGACTGACATTTACTGAAAATAGCTAATACCATTAAAAAATGGGTGATATTTTTTGTATGTAAATAATACTTCAAAAATAAATTATTCACTATATTGTATTCACTCAAAACTCCAATCAGTTTAAATATAACCAGATTCATGTTACATGACAAAATGCCTCATTTACCTCTTTCGCCTTTAGGGTCTCATCTAAAACTAAATAAAAATGTATCTGGTTTTTGTGAATTTTAAAAATGTGGAACTTATTCTCTCACTCACTCATTTTCCTAGCTGCTTGTACCAATTAGAGTCACGGGGGAGTGCTGGAGCCTTGGAAACACCATGGACAGATCTCTAGTCCATCACAGGGCGTGGGAACTATGCTTCAACTTTAATCATCTAATGATTCAAATTGGCCCCTAATCTAAATTCAGACTTTCATAACCATGTTATATATGGAGTAATAAAACTACCTGTTCTGCTGAATGAAGCTTTCATACTCTTTGTGAGGCTCGATGGTTTTTAAGGCATTGGTTATCTCCTTGTGAACACACACCACCTCTTCCTGGAGCAGACTGGACATGTCAAAATACTCCTGCAAGATCTCTTTCCTGAAGGACAAAGGCATCACACTGTACTCTCATATACTTCCTCTTTTGAAAGCTTTATAAGTGGCAAGGAAAGTGAAAGCAGACATAGGAAAACAATTTGACTCTTCAAACAAAGCAGAAGTTTCAGACCCCACACCAATGGAAAAATAACTAATCCAGTTCAAACGTTTTTAGTACTTCCTCATTCTTCTCTAAAGTGTCACTGTCACGGTCATGTAACTTGGGAAAATATACTGTTTCAGTCAACAGACCAGGCGATGCTTAAACCCGTACAGGTCGTCTCCAACTTCTAGCCATAATAAAAGGTGTTGCGTAAGAAGCACACATTTTTGCTGATCGTATGGTCCAAAGCTCTGTGGGATGTGGGCGATCCAAAAATAGCAGGTGTTCCACTCACAGTACGAGCACCATCTCCTCCTGCAGCGTCTGCAGCGCTCCCAGCAGTGCAGGCTGACTCTGACCATAGTGCTGCTGATGATGCACCTGAGCCGCTTTCACCGACAGCACATACTCATTGTGATGCTCGTGGAGCTTCAGAGTGGCTTTAATGTAGCGCTCCTTGGCTTTCTCACGATCTTTATCTGCAAACATGTACACAGACATGAACTCACTTCCTTAAAGGACAGAATTATGGCATGGTCTACATGAAGATGATGATGATGATGTGGTATTTCATACAACAGTCTATCATAATGCTTTAATCTGGTGAGCCACCTTTCATTGCTTTGGGAAAATGAGAAGAATTCAGACTGTAAAACAGATTTGATTAGAAAGAATAGTTTTTGGTGAAATTTCAACAGAAGCAGATAATGAAGAAAAAGAAGAAGAAGCAAAAAAAGAGGATGTAAAAGTTAGTGTATTGTTTCATGTGATGACTAAAAATCCACTTTGCAGTCTCCTCCTTCAGCTTCCATCACTTGATCCTCGACTCTGCCCTAACTTTCCTCCTCTTCTTGTCCTCCAAGGTCATCCTACAGAGCACCATCCTATGCTGTTTAGCAACACTCTCCCCTGTCACTTTTCAGTCTCCAATCTCCATCAGACTGACCCTCCTGCAGAGGATATAATCCACCTGTGAGCATCTTCCTCCACTCTTATCCGTCACCCTGTGCTCCTCCCTCTTCTTAAAATAAGTATTAACTACAGCCATTTCCATCCTTTTCACAAAATCTACAACCATATGACCTTCAGCATTCCTCTCCTTGACACCATGCCTACCCATCACCTCCTCATCACCTCTGTTCCCTTCACCAACATGACCATTAAAATCTGCACCAATCACCACCTCTCTTCCCTGGGTACACTCTATCACTTCATCTAACTCACTCCAGAATTCTTCTTTCTCCTCCATCTCACAACCAACTTGTGGAGCATAAGCACTAACAACATTCAGCATCACACCTTCAACTTCCAGCTTCAAACTCATCATCCTCCCTGACACCCTCTTCACCTCCAAAACACTCTCCACATACTCTTCCTTCAGGATAACACCGCCCCCATTCCTCCATCCATCCACACCATGGTAGAACAGTTTAAACCCTCCTCCCACACACCTGGCCTTAATATAAGCGATTATCTATTATTATTATTATTATTATTATTATTAATTTAAGTGCAAGATGGCCTGTACAGAAGGAGGGCTTCAGAAAGTAAGAGAAGTCTATTTAGCACTTAAGTGCCTTGTTTACTTGCTTTTATAAATATACTCTCTTCACTTCTCGCAGTAATGAGCACACTAACATGAAAAACACAAATTAGCCACGACCTACACGCTGCAGAAGCCCTTTATGTTATACTTCTGAACCTCATTAAAAACAAAAGCTTTCAGGCTGAGAGTGAGTCATTACGTGTCAAGCACCGGAGGCTTTGGTCCTTCTTACTCTCACTGCTGTTACATTGTTTACTCTGCACGAAGACAGTTCCTCTGATTGTAAGTGAAAGGCCCAGGAAGCTCGGCACTATTTCCAGAGCGTCTGACAGGTGAAGTGTGAGAGGACGAGGACAGGCTTATTTAAGCAAACTGAGAGGTAGCTAGGCATCCTACCTTTACTGGCCTCCTGGTATTTCCTCTTGGCCAGCGCTGCATCCCTCACCAGTTGCCTGTAACTGGACTTCAGGCGTTCCAGCTCAGTTTGGGTCACCTAACCTTGCACAACAGGGCAAGAGGAGAGAACCAATCAGACGGAAACACAGCAGTGCTGGCCTGCAGCCAGGGGTGTGCGTCACATGTGACCGGAGAGCATCAGGACAAATAGGACAAACAGAAAGAGTCATAATAACAGCAAAATTAACAAAGCATGTTTTGCTTTTCTCGTTCTGAAAGCGACGGCTGGGATATTCTGGCCAGTCTCCTTCATATCAAGCCAACCAGCCAAGATATGAAGACCTTTAAAGATGGCAAAACGATGGCATTTTCCTTCCTAAAGCCAGGCTGTTTTTGTGATTCATATGGCCACCTATTCAGCCTGTATAGCTTATAGGCTCAGTAACACAACACTTAATTATGCCACTGGATGAAATACATACCTAAAAATATGAGATCACACTGAAATACGCAACTAACAGCACCACACCCTGTGAATGTGCACTGATCCAGGCATGCTTTGTAACCGGACAGGTTTTGATTCATTCTTTTTTCGACTCCGATATCTGAAACTGATACAGGAAAGTTGCTCCTGTAGTCTTGTATTGCAGCTACAAGGCTACTGTGTCAGTCAAAGTAATAAAAGCTTATAGAGAAGCGCATGGACAGGACTGTGAAATTGTATTTTTCCACAAAATTACTTCCCAGGCTTGTTCAGTTTTTTTGCTTTTTGGACGAGATGACTGACATGTACACTTTTTAGCTGGAGAAAATGTATGTAGTGCACAGTTACCTGATTTAACAGATTTTTCCTAACTCTAACATTGCAAAGATCTGTAAACTGCAATGGACTCGGTGTCGTGGTGTGTTGCTCTGCCATGACTGGGGTACCCTGAAGGTTGGGACTTCATCCTGGTGCCTCATCTGAGACATCTCATCTGTGTGTCAGGGCAGAGCTGTCGGTCATTGCTTGTCCGGTTCGTTGTGAGTGACGTGTTAGTTGTGATTGTTGAGTTTTACATTTTAGTTTATTTTTATATGTCACACTGTGTATTTGATTCCAATCAAAGCCCTTTCCATGATACTGATCTGCCAAAATGTGACACTCTATAAACTGTGCATTGTGTATCACAAGACATTTGAGCTTCAGGTCTGCAGCCTTGCTGCAAAACCCTCTTGAGATTCAGTTCACAGACAGAGGCACAGACATTTTCTTTAAGAATTCGCATTTTTCTGAATTCATAATTCACATCTCCTTGTTCCATCCAACTCAAGAGACAACAAAATGTGCACGTGTCCCATGACACTTCCACCACCATGTTTCACAGATGGGATAAAGCACTTATGCCAGAATGCTTGCTTTCCTCACTCACTCACTTTCTTTACCCCTTGTCCTGAGTAGGGTTGCGGTTTTTTGAGCCCTGTTCTCAACATGTGAAAAAACAGGGACACCCCCTGGACAGGTCACCCGTCCATTAACGGAATACATTCATATGAGAAAAGGGAGCATGGGTTATGAAACATTACTTAACATTAATATTACTCTAATTACATAAACAATAAAAATGATGTAAATAAAGGATAAGCACAAGCAAAGATGATCTCTAATCTGTATTATATGTTCATCTGCCTGAAAAGCATCTGTGTGTGTGTCATGTAGTAGATTGTGTGTAGGTTGATCTATATATGATATTGCCGTCATCAAACATGCAATGTAATGAGAGCAATTTTAGCCAAGCTGGGGAAAGCAGAACATACTCTATGCAGGAAACCAATTTTGGATATAACTTTAGGTCGCAGGCTGCTGCATAGATGTGAGATAACTTCCTGTGGTCTAAAATAGCGAAGTCAAACTTAAGCATAGGGGCAACTACTTTTCCTACCAAGGCACATTGTTTTTGTCTTGATGATGTTGAGCAAGAGGTGCAAAGTGGAAAGAAACTGCAGAATCCTAAGAAAAAAAAAAGAAACTGTCCTCAACCTATATGAAAGTGAAAGGCCATATTCATGAAGGGGCCTTTCTAACTGCTTTTCTAACTGTTTTTACTTCTAATTTGATTTCTAAGGGAACCTGGATAGTTAAAACAAATAAATTTTTTGTTGTTGTTGGAGGACTAAAGAAAGCTCACATTTAAACCATATTCTTGGTTAATTTTTCTTCTAATGTGTTTAACAGGAGTGTGTTCATTGACTATGGAGCAAAACAAGTCATAAACACCCACTGAGGGGATCAGACTGACTCTAGACCAGTTGACAAAGGACAGATAATATGAGACTGATTGAGTGTCTAAACAATTAATACTAACTGCTGATTAATAAAACAACTCTTTCTGACACGGGCAGTAAGACGGTGATCACATATTTCATTGCAGAAAACATTGCAGTTTGTCAAAAGAACGCCAATCAATGTGGCCATCTGATGCCAATCTGGTTCATTTTAATCCATACATGGGCCATGTTTTGGAGAAGGGTGGACCTGCTTTTGAGATCAGAAAAAACGTACGAAGCCACCACTGTTATTGTTTCCTGGAACTGCTTTCTAATGCAAGAAAAGCACACCACCACAACCACACTGTTGCATGCATGTAGTCTTAATGTTAACTGTAAGCCTCCAGCCAAAAACTGGCAAATGTTTCCTCAAATCCAGTAAGCTTTAAACATACAGTTTTCTCACATGAGAAGAAACAGCCTTTAATCACATTTCAAACATCCAAACTGAAGTTCTGTTATTAAAAAGCTGCTTGTCAAAATTAAACCAGACCTGCAACCGTGGATGGATATTGCATGATGGGAAATATGGAAAAGCGAGCGGTTCCTTTTCTGCTGCACAGGCTATTTCTGGAACACTTAGAAGCAATGTATTTTGGTGCATTCTGAGAATAAGTCCGATAAGTATTTTGTCACTTACTGATCCCCTCCCTTTGCAAGACTGTTTAACAGAAAGTGTTAGAAAGACTTGAAATCATTTCACACTGTTGTAGGGTTCATCCATCCATTGTCTGAGCTTATCCTAACAATTGTGAGGGATGCTGGAGGGATGCTCAAAGATCGAAGAGCACAGACACACACTAAAAAGGTCCATGGGATGGCATATCTGCACACTCCAAATAAAAAGGATCCAGTCAATGGACCAAATCCCACCTCCAGCACCACCAACAGGTTCTGAGCAAAACCTTTCATCCCAGGTTGCTCCAGGGAGACTGTCTCTGCAAACAGGACATGGAGAGGTTCTGGATTAGGGAGTAGGCTAAATGCCCTAAATGTAAATGTGCCCTCTGCAACTAAGTGAAGTGGTTATTTGGCATTTAGCTCAAAAATTCCTGGTCCAGGACCCATGAGGAGGATGAAGATGAAGCCAGGAGAACAAATTCTCATCAATGTGTTAAAAATACCAGCGATGGCCTAGTGTTCAGTGACTAGGTCCCAGGATCAGAAGGTTGTGGTTTCGAATCCCAGACCAGTAGGTTGCCCTGAGGTACCCTTGAGCAAGGCACCGTCCCCAGCACTGCTCCCCGGTCACTTTAAATAGCTGCAGGTGTGTGTGCATGGGTGAAATGCAGAGGTTGAATTTCGCTGTGTCTCACTGTGTGCTGTGTTTCACAATGACAATAGTCACTTTCACTTTCATAAAGAAAGTCTGGCTCTTTGGGACCAAAAAATGAAGAAACGAGACGCGGCGCAGGACCTCTGCTCAGGACATTACATCATTACCAAAAATGTTTGGTCTCAAGGAAGTGGAAGTGATTTGGCACACAGTGCTGATAATGCAGTGGCAAGGTAAACAGCGCAGAGCTATTACATTTTATGAAAATAAATGAATCCACCTTAAAATAAACATACCAAAGTGCCACACACCAATTACTTTAATGTTCAGTTCCTTCATCCTCTTTTATCAACTGATGAACATGCAGTTAAATAATCCTCCAATCTTGAGGATGTTGCAGACTCTCAGCATATCTACCCACATTCATGGCTACAAATCTAAAGTACGTGTGGAGTTTAATCCCTTTATTTATTTTGCCTGTATTCAAGGGATTTTTAGTATTGGTAAGAAAAAATTAACCTGATAAACAAGGGCTCTTCAAAACAAGTGGTCATGAAAAGGACAAAAGGAGGAAATAAACCAGCTCATGGCTTCATTGATGGCTTTCCAAAAGGAAGTCAAAGGCAGTGAAACCAACGTTAAGAAGTAAGAAAGGCACAAAGAGATTTTTGAAGAAGACCATTTATGACTGCTAAGGTATTTGCCAAAGACTAATTTTCGGGGAAATGCAGAACTAAACAGATTTTTTTCAGTTTCCTATACACACAGCAACAGAAACATCCTGTTACAGAATTCATTAAACCTTATTCTCAGAGTTTCCTTCTCTTAGCAGTATTTATGGACAGTATGTAGGTTTTCTCATTTAAACTTATTCTATATATTGTTTGTACATAGTTTACATTAATTTCTTTTTATTTATTATTTAATAATGAATTATTAAATGAGGCTAATTCCATCCCTAGTGCAAGAGCCAAATGAAAAGACTTTCAGAAGCAGGTCCTCTGGGGAAAGTGAAAGTGACAACCCTAGTCATTGTGAGGTCACACGTGAACCACAACGAAATTGGACCTCTGCATTTAACCCATGCACTCAAACACCGTGCAGCAGTGGGCAGCTATTGAACGCGCCCGGGGAGCAGTGACAGGGACGGTACCTTGCTCAAGGGTAACTCAGGGCAACCTACTTGTGAGGGAATCGAATCCACAATCTTCCGATGCGGGGCAACTCCCTCACCACTAGGCCACCGCTGCCCCCCAAGGAGGGGGAAACTGTAGACTAGATTTTATAATATGCACTGATACTAAAAAAAAAAGATATCAAACCACTTTAAAAAAATTACAAAAGAAAAAAAAAAATGATGAAATTTGAAACAATCTTTCCTAACTGGAGTCCTACTGTTACATACTGCAAGGGGATTTTAGAAGATCTTAGGATGTTCTCAGAAGCTCACGAGCGAGACCTCAAAGAGGTTCCAAAACTCAGGCTGTGTCACTCCGACAGAGTTATTAAAATTGCAGATGAAGATGGATCTGCAGACCCTTCTTCATGTTGGTACATGAAGAACTCAAACTGCCTGGAGCAGCTCCACCTCTGACTTCAATGCAACAGCCCGATCGATCCTCTGCCGCGCAGCTGTAGGACGTCCCTCTGCATAATTTAAACAGTTGGCTTCACTGCTGAGACCAGCTCAAGCGCTAAACTTCTCAGAGCACATGAAGAAGAGAAGCTGGCAGTGACAGGCAGGGCCGTGAACTGCATACTCGATCAAAAACAGCCATCTTTCATTTGATCTTCAAGTCCAGGCCTGCAGTAAGCACGCTGGGACTAAAAAGTGGTTTGCCACATGAGTGAAAAACCTGAGCATAAATTCATAATCTAAAAAAAAAAATCACCCAAAAGAGGTTTTTAATGATCCACTGGCCTGCGAATATAACAGACAGCTGAAAAAATTACTGGAGTGATGTAATTAGACCTTTACAGTTTCTTCAAAATCAATGACATTCTGAGTTATGACACCAGAGCCCCACACACAAGACAAAAGAGGCTCGATCTGACGTCCAAGAAAGACACGGCATAATTTAAAAGCTACATGAAAGTTAATGACTCTAAAGCAGGGCTGGGCAATAGGACCATATTTATCATCATCATGATAAATGACAGAATATTCATTATTTTGTAGTTAGTGAGTAATTAAAAATCTGTTCAAATGTTCATGTTGGGCCTTTTTTAAAGTCCTTCGAAAAAAAAGACAACGTGAAAAATTGCGTTTAATGAATATTTGAATTTTTTTCTTGTATAAGAATTTTTGCTTGAAGTATCAAAATGTTTTTTGGGTTTTTTATTTGCCATATTGTCCATCCCTGCTCAATAGATACTATATTTCAGATTGCAGATCTGTAAGGGAATGATGCAAAATAATGATTGAAATGAAAGATTCTCTCTCTGTTTAGGGCATAGATATTGAAACAATATAAACGTTTACATTTGGATCGAAGTCTGCCGCAGCACTGATAAAAAGCGATTTTTTTTTTCATGGGCTGCATCACACGCAGTTCTTTTAAATGATATCCCTGGCTATTTTTAACCCCTATTTTACCAAAAAAGGTAAAAACCTAAATTCTTGTCAGTTTCCCAGCATAACACAACAAACTACACTTGCACCTTAAGTGGTTTATGCAGAAATTTGGAAGTATTGTAATTGGCCCAGAAGCTCCATACCTCCTAATTATAAGCTCTAACTTGCACGACTGTCATAACAAATATGTCCAACTGTGATTTTTACACACCTTTAGGCCTGGATGAACCAGCTTCCATATGAACAGACTGTTATAGAGTGTAATTAAACACTGGGGTTGAAAGTGATGGTTTACTGCCATTTAAGCCCATGTGTCCAGATCCCCTCTGCTCATGCCAAGCCTGTCTGTCTGTCCACCTATCTAACCTGGCAATCACACCATGGGCTTTCTGTAACACATGACAAAAATCAGACAGTCTGATTTTCATTTCTGTTTTCTGCCCTTTCATTATGGACCGTTTCCTCCATGACCTGAAAAGACTAGTCTTCCACTCTTGCGTCAGCAGGACAACGTTTGCGCACAAGCTGTGTGCTGCATTAGGTTCAATGGCAAGAGTTTTTTAGAAACCATAATTAACTGCAAGAAACGACATATATTAAATATCTATTAAATGTTTATTTTAATGTTTTTATTTTACACCCATACACTCTTGTACACCCTTATTTTATCTGACATCCTTTTGGAATTTTTTCGCCAATATTTCCTGGCTAGAGCTTCCCTTATTATTGCATGTGTTTCCTCTACACTTCCTGCAATTTCACCGCTTTCAAAGTTGCTATTCATCTGCACCGAAAGTCATTTCACAAACTGGACTATAGATCGGACTGCAAACAAACTTCTAATGCTTACTGTGTTATTAAAATGCAATTTCCCCACTTTCTGAATGCTATGCAGTCACAACCTAAGCCAAGCAATTTGTCTCGTTATTGATCAGTCTTTCACCCCACCCTGGCACAACTCTGGTCTCTCACCCATGCCGTATCATCTTCTATTCGTTTTATTTTTTGGCTTTTCATGCATGAAGTAAAGAATCTTGACTTTGCGTAGGCCCTTTTAAGACTTGAACTGATGGCATATAAATTTGATCAAAGTAACGCACTAATAATGCTGCCCAAAAAAGACTCTTAGGCCAAAACCATAAACATCTGGGTTTAGCAGTGTCCTTTTATAATGGATTTATGGGTAGTTTTAGTGACTTGCAGTGGCTGCAAAGATTTTACTGCACCCTTAATGCCTTTATTTTGCTACACTCAACAGACCATACAGTCAACAAACCCAATACGGTTCAAGACCCTTAAATATCCTGTAGAGCTGCATAAAATAAAGTGCACTGGACACATACCACCACGCATTTATAGTCTAGGAACGTTATTAATACTATGTATCAAATATTTGCCTTCCATAAAAGCCTGTTAATTCACTACAGACAGGTATCGAGCCCTGTATTCAGCAGTGTTGAGCAAATTGAGCGGGTTTACTGCACATGATAAAGATAATAAAGACCATCCTCTCTAAAACAGCACTACATCTTTACACCAAAATCGAGCGCGCATGTTACCTGGTCCCACAAGATATTAAAAAAGTTGCTTTCTAGTATTAAATGCTCTATGAAGAGTAAAAGGAAACGGTAACTTAAAGCACATGATGTAGCAGCACATATTGAAGTAAATGACGTGCCTGTGAATCAAAACAGGTCTGATGTGTTCAGCTTTTATTTTTCATTTCCAGTTCCTGTCAGTATGAAGCACGGTTAGCGTTTCACGTGATGCCCCTTGACCTAAGAGTTCCTCTTTTTCAGCGTTTCTCAATCCCAGTCTTGGGAACCTCAAGCATTACTCACACCGATTCTGTTATCGGGTTGGTTATGAGCAACTCACATGGAAACACATGATAGACGTGATACCTGATGGCACTCTTTTGTTATATTTTGTTATAACATGCTTTTTGGGCTGATATAACACATATTCAGTGGTGGAACTACGAGGGAGGGGAGGGGGTTTCAGGAGCTCAAAACCTGCAAGCTGGTGTGGGTGCATTTAAAAAGAAATGCAGGAAATCAGGCTGCTGATCACAAATAAGTGGAGGACCATTTCACCAAAAGGTCCTGTGTTGCTGCCCACCTGACTCCTGATGCCTCTTTTTCAGGGTGTTTTTATCGTTTATTTGCCTTCTTTGCTATTTTCTCATCAGACTAAGTAAATAGTAAACTAGAAGTAAACTGAAGTAATTATTAAAAGTGTCAAGAAACCACATTCTCTTGGGCCATAAACTCCCTGTGAAGTGGAGGAGCAGTTAACTGTCAAGTCTTACCGCAGCAAGAGACTTGTAGCCACTCAGCACTTCACACGAAATGATGCGTTGCTCGCAGAGCTGCACGGTTAATCATTTTAATACATTTTGTATACATTTTCATTTAAAAAAAGGTTAAAAAAAAATAAATCAAGAATTACAATTGCAGTTGTATAAACATTCAGTTTGGTTTGGAAATGTAAGCATTATAATACTGAGCTCAACACAAGGCCCTAAAATTCCCTCTCGCTCACTCATTTTCTGAGCCGCTTGGCCTAACTAGGGTCACGGGGGTAATGGAACCTATTCCAGCTCTCACAGGGTGAAAAGCAGGGATGTACAGGTCGCCAGTCCATCACAGGGCAGACATATATGCGAACACACACACACACGCAAGCACACACACATACACACAGACCTACTTAGCATCTCCAGTCCACCTGACGTGCTGGTCTTTGGATGGTGGGAGGATGGTGGGAAGGAGTTCCCAATGGAAACACACACAGACATGCATGGGGTAAACATGCCCGCTCCACACAGAAAGCACCCGGACCGCCCTGCCTGAGAATGAAACGCAGGACCTTCCCACTTTGAGGTGACAGCGCTTTTAGAATTTATTTTAAAAAATATTTTCATTTCTTAAATTGCAATCTAAGATCAGCCAGTGCATCACATTTTCAGAAGCAAATATGTTAGCATTAAAGCATCCGAGATTTTTTTTATTAACCAACTAAAGCTTGATCAAACTGCCAGAGTCCTAAAATTATGCATTATTTCTTTTATCCCAAAGTTAATTCGGACAGCTAAACATTATTGGTTGTTTTATACTTACTTGCTTTAAAAGCACAGCACAAAGTTGAGTTTACAAAAACTCTCACAACCATTATCTCCAGTAAACCATTAAAGTAAATATTTCTGTTTATGTTTCACATCACAAGAGTGAGACTGCATCCAATTCGGAAAGAAAAAGATTTCCAGGCATGAAAAGAACACAACTGAACAAAATGCTGGGTTGATGGGCTGTGAAACACTTCACTTAGAACACTGCAGGGGTTTCAGGGCTCAATGTGTAGCACAACATGCTCTCATTTTTAAGATGAACACACAAAATGCAGGCCTTCTTCATTTTGCAGGATCTTTGCATGAAAGTAGTAAAGCAGAGGTCTTGAATAAAAGTCAATTTGTTATTTGTGACACCCCACCATCAATGTTCAATTGCAGTTATCATTGTTAGAAAGAGTCCCTATAAATATTATCTTTTTAAAACATCCCCATCAGTAAAAAAAAAAAACTGCTAGCAAATCTACAAAACCACAAGACTTAAGACAAGAACAAAAGTCTCAGTTCAGCTCAACTGGTTTCTCACCATCTGAAAACTTTCAGTATAATGTGCAGCACTTGCACCCACAAAACCCTCCCACATAGCAAACATCTCTCACTGCCACATGTAAACAAGAAGCAAGTGTGTGCATGAGAGTAGCACTGACCCTGCACAGCTCCTGGCTGAGCTGGTTCCACTGCTCCCCGTAGGTTTTCTTTAGCTGCTGCTTGTCACGGATGAGGAGCGTGAGTTTGCTGAGGGGACCCATCGTCAGATCCTCGGAGTGCTTTCGGAAGATCTTGCTCAAATTCTCCGTTTCGTTCACCATCACGTTCCAGGACTGGGGGAGATATTTAAAGCCATAGGAGGAGAAACACATTTACGGCAGATGTAGTGACATGTTTGTAACTGATGTGGCACAAATAACCAAGCTTAGCTCCAATAAGTGTCATGCAAACTAAACTAATTTACTCTAATCTAATCTCATTTTAATCTAAGCTAGCTGATGTGCTCTCCCTGTTCACACCTGCAGCATTAATCAGATGCTCTGCCTAAAGTCCCCAGAGCTTCTTGTGGTTAAGGGTCTTATGGGAGATAGATAAAGCCAAACTTGAACCCTAAACCTCTTGGTCTGCCACCATTTCTTCTACCCTTAGGCTGAAAGCACCAAAAGGTACTAACATCTATAAAAAAAAAATGTAAAAAAAAAAATAATAATGCTGATGTGGCTGCAACTGGTTGACAGCTGAAAGACATCCACCCACATTTTTCCAGCCCGTCCTGACGTTTGAACCAGCTAGCCCTCCATTTTCATGCCATCTTCTCTATTCCTTTGGCCACTGCTCATTTTTTGGAGTCATTGGATTCCTCTTTGATAGTTAAAGCTATGGTTGCACAATTTCTAAGATGTGTAATCCTTAAAAGCTATTTTTATAAGATCACTCCTCCTTGTAATGTTTCCCCTTAATGTAGTGAGACCACCATCTCCAACAGGCACAATGAGAAAAGCAGAAAAGATTCTGGCATGCCATCGAGCTAACTTTCCACCTCAGGAGCTGAGCCATGGGAAAGGCTTTCTTTTTCCATTCCACAGACTTGATCTCTGAAATAGCCTGCAAGAGTGTTTATTGGCAGATGAGAACATGGGAAACCTAGGAGTCACTAAAAAAGCGATGATTTAAATAATCGCCACTGCTATTACAACCTTGGCTCAGAACGCTGCTCAAAGCTTTGGAGATGTACCAAATCAATGTGCTCCATGGTGCAGCATCCTTTCAACAAGCAGCAAAGTGCAATCAGCTCTGACAGAACTGATTTAGATTTACTCTTAGCTTATTAGACCACACTTCACTATTAATATGCCTGATTGGAATCACCCACAAAACAACGTAATGAGGTCCACTGTCGCTGAGCACCTTATTGAGTTGGCTAATGTAGTCTAAGCCTCCGCCAGGCTGAGGGCCTTCCAGCTTTTCCACCATGGCTGCCATCTGGTGCAGCTGCAAAGAGAACTCTCGGTCACTTTTTGCCCTCTGGGTCATCCACTTCTTCATGACCTCCATCAGCCGAAGCTCAGAGTCCTGCAGACGCAGCAGTGCCACATGGCCCTGATGGCACCACAGATCCTCCCCGAAGCCCATCCTCAAACTGCCTGCAGGAAACAAAAGGGAAGTGATGGCAAAGGTTTGGTCAAAAATCAAATGGGCAGTTCCCTCCTTCATAGCAAACGTAGATGATCAGCTAATGGAACTAGGGTTAAGGCTAGGGTTAGGGTTAGGCTAACCCTGATCTTTTTCGACCACATTCTGCCCAACATCACACATGCTTTCACTGGGAAACCTTTCAGCTCCACATTTTGCTTAGTGCTTAAAATTATTAGGCTGCTCTTATCCTTTTGTACATTTCACCTCGACTGGGACTTGAAGTGGGGAATGTTGATGGACTTTCTGTTTTGACTGGTTGTTGTGGTTTTTAGTTTTACACTGTGAGAGTCTAATACAGCCAACATGCAAAAGAAGCATGTAGCCCAGCTATTAGCATCGTGCGAAAAAAGTGAATGATTGAATAATCACCAATAATTGGGGGGGGGGGGGGGGGGGCGGGTTGAAAAGGTGGTTTTTATTCAGGTCAACATATTTAAATGAATTCATTACTATAAATGTTTATAATGCTCTTACCGACAGTGCTAGAAAACTTTAAATTATTTTACACCATAGCTTTCATTTCCACTAGTACCACACTAGGGCCATTATCAAGACTGCAATTTGCAAGAGCAATATTAATGATACATATATAGAAAGAACAATGGAATGATGACATAATGGAATGAAAAATCCCAATTACATACCCTGAAAATCATTCAGCTGTATATCTATTGTAAGTCATCATGATTTAGGGTAAAATTTCAAATACATGCATACCTTGCCCCAGCAGTATGAGTACCTTCCAACGATCTGTTTGATTTGGTTTAAAACCGTATCTGCCTTTGCTTAACCAATCCAATCAAAAAAGATAAACAAATCTCTTCCTACGAATACATGACGATGTCTGGCTTGATCTTAATTCCATTTAGTTTGAACATTTCCACCTACGGTTTGACTAAAACTACTCTTAGCACAGAAGAGTCAAAGGAGACCTGATGAAATGAATCAGTTTGCACAAAATAAAGATCCTGATTGGAGGCTTTTTTAAAGAACGGTTGTTTAGTTTTTCGCTTCCTCAAGGGCAATTCAGGACAAAAGAGGATGTTGTGTATAACCAGAACTTCCTTCATTACTGCATCACATTGTGGGCCAAAGATCGTACCATAAAACTATGTATGTAACGTCCAGCAATCAAAATTTATGACCACTGAGGAAATGGGAAATTACAGCTGGGGAAATACAGCTGAACAGAAATTTTAATGATTAACAGCAACTTTTTCCATTTTTACACTTCGAACTCGACCACTTCCACTTAAAAACTGTCTGACAACTAGTCATCCATAACATTAACGATACTGTTTCTTTAACTCCAGAGAGGGCGATGGCTTTCACTTCGCCAAACTGGTTACAGTTCTCCAGAACAGGTGGAAACACTGTTATATTATCATGACGGAGCGATGAAAGAATGGGCAATGAGGTCTAAAATGAAGAAATACCTGATTGACTCCATCACCATGAACTCTCCAAAAAAAAAGTATCAAGTTTTCATTTCAACCAAGCTCATTCATGTAAATGTCATATATATTAGAAGCATGAAAAGAGCCTATAACACCTTAGAAAAGGAAAAAAAAATTAAAGCTTCAAATTGTGAAAGCTCTTGATAATAAAGCCCCAATATTTACAGCTAAACTTTAATCACTCACATTTCTCCACAATTCCACCATGACCTGTATTTTTTTTTACTTTATACTATATATATATATATATATATATATATATATATATATATATATATATATATATATATATATATATACACACACACACACACACACACACTACTGTGCAAAACCTTCACAGCTGAGAGGAAACTCTCAGCTGGGTCCTCTATATATATAGGCAGGTGTGAAAAAATGCTGTAAACAAAGAATGCTTTCAGAAATATAAATAATGATTGTTTATTTTTATAATAGATCGAAAGTGACTATTCTTGTCATTGCAAGGTCACAGCACAGCACACAGTGAACCACAACAAAATTGGACCTCTGCATTTAACCCATGCACACAAACACCATGCAGCAGTGGGCAGCTATGAAAGCACCCAGGGAGCANTGAACAGATATATATATATATATATATATATATATATATATATATATATATATATATATATATATATATATATATATAAGAGGCATGAAAAGGGCCTACTTCTCCGCACAAAAAAAGAAATCTGTAAATGAAGAGTTTACAGTCCTACATAAATGTCTTTGTTTTATGTAAAGGTGTGTAGCGTGTGGTGGATGATTAGTTCCACCTTAAACATCAAAGCAGGTCTGGCCATAAGCTGTTCTAATGAATGTGCCCTTTTTAATCAGAATTTAAAATATCAATTAGCAATTCAGCCAGTTGACCCTACTTAAGCGTGGCTTTTAAATCCAGGTCATTACGTCATAATGAACGGATTTTCGCATTTCTGCACAGGTGTCTGTTCAAACCTGCGCGTGCGTTTACTCAACAGAACGTTCAGAACACATCCATCAAAACGGCTTTGGCTTTCTAGGAATTGTTGGGTTTTTTTTTTCCTTTGATCTCTGCAAGGTCTTTCTCTGAATCGTACCAGTCACTGGGACTCGGCTTTTTCCATTCAGGTTTGAATTTGGGAGTGAATATCTGCCGCCTGTCTCTATTCTGAGCCGATTTCTGATCCGACTCACCTCCTCCCTCTCAGGAAAGTCTCTGCTCACGATGTCCACAGGCGGAGAGTGTCCATTAAAGTCGACGATCAGCAAAAACAAATATGAGAAATCGTGGCTTTTAGAGACACTTAAGCAGCAACGAGAAAGAGCTGCAGCTTCTGATCAGTGAGAAGAGCCTGGCTGCACAAACCAGGAAGCAGGCGGTCAGGTGCAAGAACAGCATTTAGTGCTGACACCCAGCCCTCCCTCTCTAACGTTCATTCACCTGACAGCGTCAGGGAAAACATCAAGACGCCTCTCAGGCCTGAGGAACATGTTACTTCTGTGTATGACAAGTGAAAAATGGAGGTTATTTTAACACCTTTGAACCAGGATGTCCTGTTTTAAAGGGGAAATCCACCTTAATTTCAGTAATATAAAGATGACTGGATGGGTTTAAAAGGTTTTTAATGTTTGATCCCTTTCATTTTAGCCATCCAGACTTTTTTTTTGGACGTGTTTAACCTGCTTTAATATGGCTAAATACAAAGATCTTTTTAGGAGCTCCTAAAACCACAAATGAAAGATTCAGCATCTCTACATTTTAATACTTTAGGCTCGATCTAAGTGTATGAAAAGCAAAGAATAAAGTGCTGCAAACCTTTTTATTAAATAGGGTAAAATGGGAATATGGATTGGTGAATCAGTTTAAGCTGTTTTGGGTCAAAAACATTGGCTTGTGTGCACTCACTGCTATTTCCTTCCTGCAAAGGCTGATCTGATGATTAACAGATAACATTGTTCAGCCCTTGTGGCTTGTGTGAAGGATGGCCACTGAAGTGTTTAAGAACTCCCTCAAGCTGAAAGCATAAGCGTAAACTGAAATTAGGAACACTGGTGTTGCCGCTCTTAAGTAGAAATGAGCAAAAAAAAAAAAAAAAAACCTGTAAGCTCACCGCGGCCTTCCACTTCAGTGAGGTGTTTTGAAAAAAGAAAAAAAAAGGAGTTTGGCTGCAAACTTTCCATGTTTAGACAAGCAACACAGAGGGCTGTTAAATCATTCCTGGAAGTAATCAAGAGGCAAAAATCAGTAACTTTGCATAGATCTTTATTTTTGTAGAATCTATAATATTGACATCAATTAAATAAAGAAAAATTAAAGGCAAAATCTTTAAATTACATGTGTGACAATTCACAAAAATAGGCCTTATTTTATATTAATGCAGTTGTCCTGTCTCAGCTATACACTAGTCTTTCAAACAATAGGTCTCTGTTACTCAAAAGGTACTAGATGTGGTCGTCGGACGACAGGACGATTTGAATTGGGCGGAGAACTTCGATGAAGTCCCAAAGGCTTGCCGTGAGCGAGACTGGGAACATGGATGATTCCCTTGAAGGGGATAATGGCAGAGAGACATTCAGCCCTTTGGAATAATGCATGGACAGCATTTCAAGGGCAACCCCATGTTCCTCACTAGGACAACCAAATAGCAAGACGACAACAACTTGAGTCGCTCCCTGTCTGCCACATCTGTACCGTGCGTTACCACAGACAACACCTGGACTGATTTCCCTGTACGCTGGAAAAACCCGGCGAGTCAAAATGCAGTTATAATAGAAGGCAATTAGAAGTTGATTCACCAGCTGCTCGAGCATGTTGACATTAAACAAGGGCTGTTTTACAGAGAAATGGATTAAAATGACTGTCTGTGGTAATAGGCCAACAGCTACAGATGTGGGAAAACAAAAACAAGCCTCAAACCTGTTCTTTTAAACAATAAAAAAACAAAACAAAAAAAAAAAACCATTAAAGCCGAGGTCATTTGTATATCAAGTAGGTCTATAATCCAGGGTAGCTCTCTGATCTGTGTCCATGCTTTCACATTTTGCACTTACAGCACTGTACAAAAGGTCTTGAGCCACCTTTCATTTCTCTATTTTGCTAGGTTAGCAATTAAAACTAACGTGCAAAGATACAAGGTTCTAGATAATGGGGTTCGGGAGTAAACTAATCCCCTAATCATCTGGAATCATCTGTTTCTTCACTGCTTCATGTCTTAAGTTAGACGCTTTGTTCTGCTTGAAGGTTCAGACGTAGATCACTGTGTGGGTTAACCAACACAGAACCATCAAACTGCTCAGGTACAGAGACTGGACTGAACATGAGAGACAACAACACTGTCCTTCAGGAAGATCTGGAGAACTGTTCCTCAACAGTTCATATCTGAAAGTCTGGCTCTTTGGAAGCAAAACATGAAGAAATGAGGGGTGGCTAAAAACTTTGCAGGGTACAGCGGGGTGGCCTGCAGACCTGTGTAGAGAAAAAACATGAGGAGAAGCCTGGAAGCCATGTTTATGGAGAGGTATCTGAACGTTGTAGGATGGCATCTACAGAATGCTGATGTTTGCCTCTTACTAAGTCACAGCGTCGTCGTGCTGTGAGGCTGCATGGCAAGTTCCACGGTTAGACCAAGGAAATACATTCCAACTTTGCCCCTGAAAAACCGCATCAGAACCTTTCTAGACACCTATTCTACAAGCTTTACTTCTGGTCACGATGTACGGACCCCAAATGGATGGAACATCAGGTGCTTATCTATGACAGAGAAATTCTAATTAACATAACATACTGAAAACTTCATTTAAGAAAAGCTGGATTTCATTTTTGAAGAAAATAAGAATTCAGGAACCACTCTGACAGCCCTCTACATGGTGGCTACCGAGGTCGTCGGCAGGAGTGGCCAGCAAAAATGAACCATCCTGACAATTACACCAGAATTCATCCAGCATAGCGTTGACTTTGGAAGCTTTTTTCTGACGGATAAAAACATAAGGAAGCCTCTCTGTTGGAGGAATAATCTAATAAGCATCAAACACAGAACTGTAGCGAATGACTTACTCTATGGATGAACAGCAGAACTGATAATGTGCATGTTCTTTAATGCTTCACTCATAACACAAAGAGCCAAAAAAAAAATGATCGGCTTCATTTTTTCCACCTGATTCCTAGAAAGTCATGTACTCTGTGTATTGTGTTCACTTGCGCTAAAAACGACAGAGTAAAGTGAAATATAAAAGATGGAAAAGTGAATATATACAAACGTAATTTACATCAACATGGAAAAAAAACAACTAAATGCAGCCAAAAAAGAAAAAAAAAAAAAAAAAGTTATCTTCCCAAGGAAGAATTATCAACTATGATTTAAAAACATGTGAAAAGAGGAGAAAAACAAAAAAACACAACAATCTCAGATATTTCAACTCATGGATAGATAGAGAGAAATTCTATTGCTCTAACAACCTTGGCATTATAGATAAGGTTGAGCACACGGTCCTGGAAAATAAATAAAATCAAATCATGACAAACTTCAGAAGGATGACACTTTTGACATGATTACCGTTTAGTATCCTGTAGTCTGAGCCAAGAGGCAGCGACTTGTTAAACATATTGTAGTATCATCCTCAGCAGACTGTGGGAGCGTTCAGCAACTAGTACTGAAATACCACATCTACGCCTTGACGGGTGCACGATAAAAAAAATAAAAACCTGGAATTTACATTGAAAGACTGGTGTAAAGCAGAAAAACAGCTGTTAAATATGGAGAACTATATGAAATGACAACAAAAATAACTTTTCTTGATGGTCTTCTGCAAACGAATGCCTCCCTACTAGGCGTTGCATCATTCAAGGCTCCTGTGAAAGTCCATAATCTAAGCATTAACAGAAAATAATGATTTAAAAATACCCAAAGGCAAAATAAAACCTCACCAACTCAGAGATAAATAAACCTGTCAAGCTAATTCTTTACTTATCCAACCAGATCAAAGGACTATCTATTCCGTTTCCCTGCCTCACTCTTCTAATAGCTGCATTAAAGTATTCATAGGATCACTTGAGCCCTTAGTTTTTCAGAGAAAGTCACTAACAGTGGCAAAAAAAATCCTCACCATGTCTACATGATACAAAGATATTTCCAACTAAGAAAGAAAAGAAAGTAAAGTGCCTCATCTCCATCTTCTCAGGCCGATGCCGAGCGGCTCTGCTAGTGTTTTCGCCCACAAAGTTTTGACTGCAGAGCAGAATAGCAAAAGTCCTCCACTTTGAGCAATGCTGCAGAACGAGTTCGGAGCAGCTGCCAGAGACAACTGGGAGTCAAGCATGAGGTTACTGCAGTTTAAACTGCCTTCAGAAAATAAAAAGGAATTAAGAATAATAATAAAAGAAATAAATCACAGGAGTTCAGCATTTTTAATGCTCTGCGGGAGCATCACGCTCAGTGTCTGCACTGTGTGAGATGCATGCTCATGACTCGAGAGTAAGCATCGCGTGAGAACGCACATAAAAAGATATGAAGGGAGGAGAAAGAGAAAAAAAGGCCCGCAGCACAGGCAAGGCTACTATTCAGCATTTAAGTCCCTCCACGGTGATTCACTTCGCTCTGAATGAATCATGTGAATCACTCGCCACCCTTTGATTCTTCACGAATACACAAACAATAATCTCCTCAAATCTCATTGGGCAATCTGAAGCAAGACTAAAATGAAGAGGAAGAGACTATCCGACAATCATGTGTTTATTGTGTTTTGTTTTTTGGGAGAGCCCTGCTGGGGATCTGGGACAATCAACTCTTCAGTCATTTTCCAGCCATTCAAGTTTTTGGAGGCTTTCATTTAGAGGCACAGACGAGTGAGCAGGCCAGAGGGTGAGGAGAGGGAAGCCGAACAGGTTTACTCAAAGTGGTCCCAACCACGATCTTCTCAGCTCACCAAAACTGAAAAAAAAAAAAAAAAATTATAATAAAATATAACAAGGCTGAATCAAAGACCAGAGCACACTGACCAACAAAAATGGCTGGATTCTCTGAAAAGTTCTCCTTATGGGCCTACTTCCTGCCCTTCAGGTCTGAGTCTGAAGTAAGACTTGATAAGCCTTAGAAGCTTTGAAAGAAGTCAGACTGGGTTAGGGAACAAAATCAGGTACCTCAACATTGCTAGACTTCAATCTACAAAATCACTGGACAGCGTCGCAGAACGAAGCTTGTCATTATTCTGAAAGGACAGACAAACTTGTCCAACCTGGAAACAATGGCTATTCATGTGCAGAGCCTGGCTGGGTCAGTTTATACTCGTTATTATGAAGTGTTATCCAATATTAGAGTATTGGTGCTTGTTGGGAAATGTTGGGTCAGTGTGCTGTGGCTTTAAGGAGCCGGAGAATCAAACCAGTGAAGGAAACACGTTTCGGAGGCTACAAAAGAAGTGAAGAGAATAAAGGAAACAACCCAAGAGTTAAGTGGCTAGGAAAGGGACTGGGCGAGTGTGGAAGGGTTAAAGAGCACTTTGTGTTTTGATAAAGGCAGTCCTCTCGTTGTGGATATCAAACTCCTCGTTTTCAGACTCTGTGTTGATCTCGTCCTCGTTCCATATGTTGGGGATGCCTTTGTAGGATACAAACCCACTGCGGCCCAGGCCAAACCCCGAGCGCATGATGGACCCTGGCCCGCCCTCGCCCGAGTACATTTTGCTCAGGCTGCGGGATCGCAGCTGGAGCAGGACGAACACACCCACAAAGGTGGCCACGATGAAGGCACAGCTGATCACTGCCATGGTGACGGGCAGGCTGGAAGAGAGTTGTAGGTGGAGCCAGCCAAACGAGCCCCGGTCACTCTGCTGATCGGGCCCGCTGACGGGTGATTCGCGCTGGATCTGGTTCTGGTGCAGGCAGGTGCCGGTGTCCTGCTCCAGGTGGCTATGAGGGGGACAGGACAAGCAGTCCAGTGGCCCTGTCCCAGCGCAGGTCAGACAGAGTGAGTGGCAAGGCTGGCAGGACGGGTGAAGTACGGGGGCCACCTCATTGCCGGAGGGGTAAGCAGAGTGGATGAAAACTGGGGTAAAACCAGCGGGGCACTCTCCCACACAGCCCTGCTGGTACAGGTAGAAGCCAGGGTTGCACTCTGCAGAAGAAGAGGAGACTGTTAGCAGGGAGCCTCATCCTATTCTCTCCCGACTCCAAACCAGACATTAAAACAACGAGTAGGTCCTTCAGTATGACTAAAACAAAGCCCAAAGATGATCCCGTCTATATTTTGCTCAAATTCTATTTAAAAACAGTGCGTGGACATGTCTGTCCGCTGAAAAATAGACAGATGCGATTTATCTATCTGCACCGCCTAGCCTTTGATACACCTAATCGTTCTTCCTGCCAAAGTAAGGAGGATAATATGCCCAAAGAGAGGTTTTTTTGGTGAACACTCAGTTTAAAAGATCCTTTTTGTTTTTTCATCCGCTTTTTATCCTCAGCGAGTAGCAAATCTGGTAAGGTAACGGCAAACTGCCAATCTGCAACAACGACAAAAACAAGCAACATGATATAAACGTAAATTCTTGTAAATAAAGTGACATGCCATAGTTTCAATCGGAAATTAATAATGAGCATAATGTGCAAGAGTACAGAGCTAAAACGGGTCACTGTCCAATTACTAAAACGCACTGTAAGTTCCCTAGAGTGCACCCAATAAAAGCACCGTATGCCAGCTGTGCAAGGATAAAGGCATCTCAGCACAGTTCATCACTGAGCGTTCTTGCTTCTTCTTACTGCAAAGATATATTATAAATAAATTTCAATGATATATAAAGGAGTTCAGAAAGGCCTGCAGAAAGCAAGAAACATCGGGCAATGCGGGAGATTGGTTAAAAACTGGGCACAGGGAGCAAATGGGACGAAACTGTCGGGCTGCCCAGTTTGGATCAATTTTTATACGTTGGTGTTGCCATATTTTGTCACGATCCACATAATATTAAAAACACAAAACGTTAAACCGGTATAATTACTGCATCATTATTTGCAGAATTTTGTGATCATGATGATTCATGCCTGTGGGGCAGCGATGACTCTGCTTTACTGGTGGGCTTTGGATCTACTGGTTTTATGTACCCACATTATATCTTGCTATTGGTGAGGAAATGGTCTTCAGACAAGACACTGCAGGGGAAATGATTTAAAACATTCGATTTTGCTATGAATATGTGCTATAGTCACAAAAAGTATGCTTTCAGATATGCAAATTAGACCATCTACATAAACACGGATATGTTTGAATATCGTTTACAGAAATCTGGATTATGATGCTGTAATTAAAATGTTTGAGGACGGCGCAGAAGATGTGGCTCATTTCCTTTAACTCTCATTGGTCAAATACTATACACTCTTACTATACAAGATTTACATAAGGGTTCATTTTTATAGCACAATCCTGAATAGATCCATCTAAAAATCACTCAGAAGGGTTCGGAATGAGCAAGAAAAATAATAAATGCTAGAATTTTCATTCTGAATGTGGGCGCAAGCTGATTTTGACATTTGAAGCAGAGACGATGTGATTTCTGCATCAGGGGAGGACAGAGCTAATCTTTCGTGCAGGTGCAAGAAATGGCCTGCAGGGGGCACCTTTTCCTCAGCAGTTCAGTTCTCACCTGTACACATCTGATTCAGGTCGTAGGTTTTGCAACTGCCATCAGTGGTTTGGCTGGAATCTGGCATTGTCGGGCCACCGGAGGAGGAAGCAGTGCCGTAGAGAACCAAGGTGAACTGGGTGAGAGTACCTGAGACAGACAGAGAGAGAAAGAGAGAGATTTTACATAACTGTACATCGCTAAAGAGGAAACTAACTCAAGGCACAGCTCCAGGTACTTCTACTTAATCATTTCCCACACTGCTGTAATGATCTACTTCTAGGAATGAGCTCACTTTAGGTGATAAGAAGAAACTTCATGTGCAAGTCTGTAGCAGATTGTGCTGCTATGGATTTTCTCTCTTTTTTATATATAAAGTACCTTGCTTATCAAAAACAGACTAATAGTATCATGTTTAATCTTTCAAGCACCGCTGTTAAACCTGGCTAAGAGTCTACAATTCACCGAGTCATTAAGGCTAATGCAGTCATCAGAGTGCTTCAAACAACAGATGGCCTGTTCGAGTAAAAACACACACCAGTTGTGTGTGTGCCCGAGCCGAGCTCAGTCTATATTTACGGTCTGCAGGAGTGGCTGCATAGCCTGATAGCGGGGGAGAGAGCGGGAAAGACAGGAACGAGTGAAAGAGAGGATGAGATTCAATCCTGTGATTTCCTTAGCCAGATTTAATTAATAAGATTTACAACAGGGTGTGGAGGCGAAGCAGCTTAAGCCAAGACCACTCATAAAAGACGAAAAAAGAAAAAGAACAAAGGGAGGCAGAAGAGGAAAATACCATTTATGAGGTCCAATGTTAGAAACTAATATCTAAGCCCAGCATTCATAGCTAAACTGCCCTAAACTATGCTTTAATGAAGAAATCACCAAGCTGCTATTACTGAGATTTTTTTGTTTCCGAAACAACTTGATTCAAGTTGCACAGTTAAAACATTTGGAAACATAAAAAAAAAGAAGCCAAACGCAAAGAGTGTACCAACACCAACTGCAAACAGCTCCGTTTGGAAGATGCACACTGAGACTTGTTACTCGTTGCTATGACAACCCCATCCCGCCTGACCATTACTTCGCACTTACTAGCAATATTGTGCGCTACAGGAATTAAACAAATTCATATCCTTATGTTTCACCGTGACGACCCGATTTCCACTGTTGCTTTTGAAAACGAGCCTGCGAGGAGCTGCAGAGGCCGAAACCATTTACACATCAGAACGAATCCGTTGCTGCCCTGCAAAAGTACGTTCCACAGAGATCTCTCAAAAATTAGCACACAATGGTCAGCAATCACCTTAAAATAAGTTTTCCGGATTAAAACGCTGAGGGTTAAAAAAGAAAAGTGAATGAAAGCTCGCTGCTGTTTGGACGTGCTCTTGATCGAGCGACGATGCGGCGCACCTCACCAAGTTCAGCTAGTTACAATTGCAGAGTGTGCACTACTGTGGAAAGCCAGAAGCAAGGCTTATCACTTCAGCAGAAGTGCCTGGCCTGCGCTCCTCATGCATAAATCAGTTTGAAACAAAGGGTGGCGGAGAATATTCTGGAGGCTATTCAGGAGCATGACAGTATGTAAGTGAATGTCTGCGGTACCGTAGTCGGTGGCTCCAGCTAAGTTTTCGATCTCAAGTGTCCACTCGCCACGAGGGTCCTCATCCCAAGAGTGAGTGGTCATAAAGGCCCAGTCGTTGAAGCCCTCTGATGAGTAGTCGTGAGGTCTAAAGGAGGCGGGGGGAGTAAACATGTAGTAAGTAAAGAGATGCAACAGTTAGAAGAAAGACTGGGGATAGTCAGTAAATTCAAAACTCTAAATGATATTGGAGTTACACTGTAGCTATTTTTTGCCCCCCCAGCAAAAATATCTTGGATAAATATTTAACATGTACCCTTTACTAAATCTAGAAACAAAATACAGACAGGCATGAGGCAAACATGGCAACCCACTGACCTGGGAGCGAGAAGGGTGGAGCGAGTGCCCTGTGGGCTAATCAGGTAGATGGCCAGATTTCCTCGCCGGTTGTAGGACAGCGTGAGCCGGGCCTGAGCATGCTCAAGAGAGCTCACGAAGTTGGGCTTCCCTGCACAAGCATCCACACTCTTGGAGATCACTAGGTGGTTAGCAATGTTCCTAAAAGCAAAGAAAAACACGGGGTGCGTTCTGTAATTGAGGGGTGTTTCATGCTGGACATTATTGTCCCTCAATTCCCAACTCCAGCCACACTGACCTGCTTCAAAACCTGCTTTTAAACCAGCCAACGCTTACCCATAAGTGGAGCAAGAAAGACTGATAACTATGAGAATGAGAGAAATAAAAATCCAAATTTAAACTGGTAGAGGGCGGGCACAAGAACCCACACCTGAGCAGTCAAATATTTTAAGCTCTAGCTCATGGTAGATCCTGAAGTTTCTTCTGTTTTCTCTCTTCAGTGCTCCGAGCTGACTCAGAGCTTCAAATCCAAATGCGCGCGCGCGCACACACACACACACACACACACACTCTGATCCGTAGAGCTCCAGTGGAGTTGCTGTTGATTTTTTTTGGACAGAATCCCACGTCTCTGGAGTCACATAGGTGGCTGTGTTCACCATTTAATAAGACAAAAGTAGCTCAGACTTCAAGGGGAAACTTTCCCTGCTTTTAAATAATTTCACCTTTTTTTAATCCCTAAATATCACCTCTGAAATCTTTATCTGCACAAATGTTCCTACATGGCACCACATAGCAATTTCAAATTGAATCAGGAATGTTTAAGCACACAATGTTCATGATTACAAAAAGAAAAGGAACCTATGTCCACCTACTGGCTGATTTTAATAACTATCCGTATTTACTGTCCCCAGCCTGAGACTGAAGATCTCCTAGGCTCAACAATCCGTCGATTATTTCTTTGGCACTTCATGCTTTTAATGATAATTTAAATACAGAGTAACATTCACTTTTTATGTTCCCTTTCATACTTTTTTCCAAGCTAGAATCCCTCAAAGAAGGTATTAAGGTGCTGAGCACAGGATAAAATCATGTCCATTACCAGTCCAAAGGAACAACCATAATTTTCTGCCATGGCAGCATCCATTTTCAGTAGAGCTTAACTGGCGGTGCTTTTATTGCAAAACAATCTTTGAGAAAACAGTTCAGCACTTATGCAGTCGATCAATGTGTCACCGCATCTTTCTGGACAACCCTGAATTACCCAGCCGACACATGCTATTGTCTTTAAGTCCTATAAAACAAAAAGTCAATAGGCAAGCACATGCTTCCGATACAACATGACGGGGCGGGCGAATCCTCCGAGTAGAGCACTAACTGTCCCAGAATGTGAGCTGGGAGAAACTCAATCAGCAGTGTTTACGATGGGAGTTGCGATGTTACCAGGTAAGTTAAGGAAGTGTTTCAATTAAGTTCAGGCCTTAAATCGTCAGACGAGGTGCACGATTTAAAATCCACAGAGAAATAACTTTTCAGGGATGCATGTGTGTGATCAGACAGACGACCCAGAGAACATGAGCGCCGTGATTAATTCATGCAAAGAATGATTTAAAAGTACATTGTTACGTTTTAAACACATTTTTATCTTCTTCAATCAAATAATCCTCACTGTGGGATACCCGAAAAAAACGAATGCTTTTTTTGTTTAACCAGCTTTAAGCCAATCACTTAAGACTATGATGAATTAAAGCATGTCGGCGCCAAGAGAAGAACTGCAGTTTTTAGCATTACCCAGAGGGCTTGCTAATGAGTCGATTTCCTGCTCCCATCCCACCCAAAACGCTAAAATGTGCAGAGCAAGGATGTTGCGCCAGGTCAGCAAACTTTCAAAACCTCAGGTGGTCTCTGAACAGCTTATTGTGAGAAACGTTTCCATTTGGTTGGACAATGCCACGAGAGGCTGACGCCCTCTCAGCCAGCAGTGAGAGTGTTACTGCAGACCCTTTTCTCAGGAGCTTATACTGGTATGTGTCCCTACTTCCTCCCAAATCCTGTAAGAAGCTTAGTACAGTTCAGTCCTTTTCGTGAACTAGAAGGTGGGATCAGAGCTTAACACAAATCTCTGGAGATAGGTGCCTGCTATAGAAGTGGACGGGTCTGTGAAGATGAAGGGGGACGGGACACTTTCACACATGGCGAATATGGCTGTGGGCCCTGCAGAGCTTCCACAAGAAGGGTTTGATGACCAAAGCAAAGCTCTTCCCAAACACGACGCTTTCAATTTAAAAAACGGCGAGATATTTAATAGGACCAGCATGAATACATGCTGTATTTGAAGCTCATCCAGACCAAAAAAAAAATTAAAATCTAGATGTTTTGACTGAGAAGGCATAAATCGAAGAACGCATTAGTTAAAAGTGAATTTTAAGATGATCTAGAGAGATTTTAGGTCGGAATCAGAATTTGGTGCCGTGGCTCAGGTTGGATGGTAGAGTGTTCTTGATCTATATATGGGTTCAGTTGAAAGTTTTAAGCCTGATTAAAGCTCTGCTTCAGCCAGCACGCTAAACTGGGCTCCGTTCCAAAGCTCTGATCTTTTCCATAACAAGAAGGAACCTAAGGGAGGCCGGGCTAAAGAGAGGAGGAGTTCTGCATAGATGAAGAGAGTTTGTGTACAAGCCTAGTGAACACACGGAGGGAAGGGGGTTCGAAGTTGTCAGCGGAGACATGAGCATGGTGTATAGGCTCATCTGCAAGTAATTATTTCCTTCAGACATGCACCACGGGTGGCACGGGCGATTCCCCCTCCCTCCTCGCTCCTCCTTCATAGAGGAACATCAAACTGAGTCAAGCATTTCAATCTTCGCTCTTTCAGACTGCAAATGCGATGGGCTATAAAACGCGGTGTGCCGTCACTGGTGAATACACCACTCACTTCCCATTACAGCCCGGCTCCTCATGCCCAATCCCCAAGCTTCCCCAAGGGCAGATTCGCACAGAATATCAAACATCATTTCGTAATGCACCGCAGGGAAAACCGGTTAGCCACATGTTAGTACAGACAACACTCCAAAAGACGAAGCGATTTTACGCGGAAAAGGAGATTCCCAATAAACAAATGTTGGGAAGAAATTCATGTGCGAGGATAACGAGGATGGGATCCGGTAGTTTACACAAAGGTAAAGCGTCACTGCAGCGGCTGACTCACGTGGGCTCGGACACCAAGGACAGGACACACTTCTGCTGAGGGCCGACGTTGGTCCAGTTCTTGGCCAGCTCCACTATGGCAGCAGCATCCAGCAGACCATAGCCATACGAGTGACTCACTAAAAGAGAGAGAAAGAAATAAGAATTTGAAGGGTGTTTATGGGTATGAAAAGTGAAGGATGCATGAACAAGCAAGAGAAAGAGTTATTAATAATTCGTTATTGTATATATGAGTTGGTTTATGTATATATAAAACATTTTCAAGTTAATTTATTGATTCCTTGATTTTTATGAATGATTCAAATTTACAATTACAGTGAACAGCTTTGGCAATAATTTATCTTTTTTTTAAATGCCATTGAGAGAGAAAGAAAGAGCAAGAGAGATCTAGGGAAAAAAAAAAACCAAAACAAAAAAAAAAACAACTGAAGGATAAGCTTAATAGAAGCCAAAGCACGTGGTGACATTATGAGACAACCAGGGAATCGAGGAAGCTGGTTCATGCATTTCTGATTCATTTAATGAATGCGAATATCACAGATCGATACAAATGGCTCAGACTGCGGCTGGAGGACGCAGGAGGAGGACGAAATCCAAAGCCAGCTGTCAGTACCTTTTCGGCCGACTCCGTTGGTCCTCCAGTCATTGGTAATCAGGTGGGCTGGGTTGGAGGTCCTCACAACTAGGTGCTGCATATCCCTCCACGTCAGGTTTTTGCTGCCAAGAGAAGACACCGTCAGCAGAGTACACCCTCAGAGCGTTTCTTTACTCCCATGAAGATGCGGTAATGTGAATTTCAGCATGAAGCTGTGTTCCGTTACGTAACCGGGACCTTTCTTTCATAAAGGTCCTCGCCAACAACACTTGAAAAGATCATGAAGGTTATAGTGCTGTTTGCGGCCATATTTTTTCTGTAAAGGTGACCAAGAGAGCCATTCAGACATCCAACAAAAAAAAAATACTATACTGAAAA